>WNWK01031868.1:0-22366 GCA_009830355.1 Cherax destructor
ATCAACTCTAGTGTTGTGTTACTATCAACATTAGTGTTGTGTTACTATCAACACTAGTGTTGTGTTACTATCAACAATAGTGTTGTGTTACTATCAACAATAGTGTTGTGTTACTATCAACAATAGTGTTGTGTTACTATCAACAATAGTGTTGCGTTGTTATCAACACTAATGTGTTACTATCAACACCAGTGTTGTGTTACTATCAACACTAATGTTGGATTACTATCAACTCTAATGTGTTACTATCAACACTAATGTGTTACTATCAACACTAATGTGTTACTATCAACACTAATGTGTTACTATCAACACAAGTGTTGTATTAACACAACACTGTGTTGCTATCTATGAGTAAAGAGCCGGCAAATTGGGATAATGGTATTTCAGATTCCAAGACTGTTATAGTGAGTCAGATGCCGGCTGCACTGCCATCTAGCAGGCTGCACTGCCATCTAGCAGGCTGCACTGCCATCTAGCAGGCTGCACTGCTATCTAGCAGGCTGCACTGCCATCTAGCAGGCTGCACTGCCATCTAGCAGGCTGCACTGCCATCTAGCAGGCTGCACTGCCATCTAGCAGGCTGCACTGCCATCTAGCAGGCTGCACTGCCATCTAGCAGGCTGCACTGCTATCTAGCAGGCTGCACTGCCATCTAGCAGGCTGCACTGCCATCTAGTGGGCTGATCTGCCATCTAGCAGGCTGCACTGCCATCTAGCAGGCTGCACTGCCATCTAGCAGGCTGCACTGCCATCTAGTGGGCTGATCTGCCATCTAGCGGGCCGCTCTATAAAATGCCACATTTCTTAGGGTTTCAATTTGTAATGGTGGTAGTATGTACCTGGTTTTGTTTGGAGTTGGGGTAATCACTTGCATTCTTCTCGTGGTCAGGTGATGTACCAGGAGTGTTGTTTAAGGTTGTGTGTTTAACCTGGTTACCAGTAATTTGCAACTACCATCCTTTGTCTTTCCTTAATGTTATACTTTGTTAATCATCTTGTAATCATTTCATTTATTTTTTGTCATTGGTAACTCTGCTGCAGCCGTGGTCCACCTCCAGCAGACACTTGATAATTTGAGAGCTGGATCCCCAACGGACTGGTAAGCAGCGGAAGGCCTCGGTCACATGACCAAAAGCTCAAATGGCGGGTTATAATCTAAGACCCGCGTCAGGAAACACTTGTCCTGTTTCCTGACGAACCTTAGCTAACGTAAAAAAGCGACGGGACTTGTGGGACGTATGTGATTGTACTACCTAGGGACTTAGTGGGACGTATGTGATTGTACTAGCTAGGAAGACAGGAGCTTCTATATAAGATCAACAATACCACCGTCAGCCAAGGATAACGTGTTAGCTTCCCACCTGAAGAAGACAGCCTTCACCACAACATTCTCCAGCCTCAACATTCTCCAGCCTGAACATTCTACAGCCTCAACAACATTCAACAGACTCAACATTCTACAGCCTCAACAACATTCTACAGCCTCAACAACATTCAACAGACTCAACATTCTACAGCCTCAACAACATTCAACAGACTCAACATTCTACAGCCTCAACAACATTCTACAGCCTCAACAACATTCTACAGACTCAACAACATTCTACAGGCTCAACATTCTACAGCCTCAACAACATTCTACAGCACTAGTGCTGTAACACTAGTGTTGTAACACTAGTGCTGTAACACTAGTGCTGTAACAATAGTGCTGTAACAATAGTGCTGTAACAATAGTGCTGTAACAATAGTGCTGTAACACTAGTGCTGTAACACTAGTGCTGTAACACTAGTGCTGTAACAATAGTGCTGTAACAATAGTGCTGTAACAATAGTGCTGTAACACTAGTGCTGTAACACTAGTGCTGTAACACTAGTGCTGTAACACTAGTGTTGTAACACTAGTGTTGTAACACTAGTGTTACAACACTAGTGCTGTAACACTAGTGCTGTAACACTAGTGCTGTAACAATAGTGCTGTAACAATAGTGCTGTAACAATAGTGCTGTAACACTAGTGCTGTAACACTAGTGCTGTAACACTAGTGCTGTAACACTAGTGCTGTAACACTAGTGCTGTAACACTAGTGCTGTAACACTAGTGCTGTAACACTAGTGCTGTAACACTAGTGCTGTAACACTAGTGTTGTAACACTACACACACCATAACCACAATGTTAACGACACAATTTCACCTCCATTAGTCACAGCTCAAACCAGATCAATAATACGTAATAAGTCACTGCTTATTAACTGATTACAGTCACTGACTATAAGATACTGGCTATAAGATACTGGCTATAAGTTCTGGCTATAAGATACTGGCTATAAGTTCTGGCTATAAGATACTGGCTATAAGATACTGGCTACAAGATACTGGCTATAAGATACTGGCTTTAAGATACTGGCTG
Source organism: Cherax destructor (assembly GCA_009830355.1). Classification (NCBI taxonomy): domain Eukaryota; kingdom Metazoa; phylum Arthropoda; class Malacostraca; order Decapoda; family Parastacidae; genus Cherax; species Cherax destructor. The sequence continues at coordinate 2,411 of WNWK01031868.1, forward strand.
ATACTGGCTATAAGATACTGGCTATAAGATACTGGCTATAAGTTCTGGCTATAAGTTCTGGCTATAAGTTCTGGCTATAAGATACTGGCTATAAGATACTTGCTATAAGATACTGGCTATAAGATACTGGCTGATACTGGCTATATGATACTGGCTGATACTGGCTATAAGATACTGGCTATAAGATACTGGCTATAAGATACTGGCTATAAGTTCTGGCTATAAGATACTGGCTATAAGTTCTGGCAATAAGTCACTTGTTATAATCGAAGCAAATAATGAGAGAAGGAAAATCTTGCAATTTAAGTGGTAACATAACAAAATTCTTAAACTCGTCGCTCCAACCTGTCCATCGCTGTAGACCCAGGTCAACCAGGTCAAACCTGTCTGTCGCTGTAGACCCAGGTCAACCAGGTCAAACCTGTCCATCGCTGTAGACCCAGGTCAACCAGGTCAAACCTGTCTGTCGCTGTAGACCCAGGTCAACCAGGTCAAACCTGTCTGTCGCTGTAGACCCAGGTCAACCAGGTCAAACCTGTCCATCGCTGTAGACCCAGGTCAACCAGGTCAAACCTGTCTGTCGCTGTAGACCCAGGTCAACCAGGTCAAACCTGTCCATCGCTGTAGACCCAGGTCAACCAGGTCAAACCTGTATGTCGCTGTAGACCCAGGTCAACCAGGTCAAACCTGTCCATCGCTGTAGACCCAGGTCAACCAGGTCAAACCTGTCCATCGCTGTAGACCCAGGTCAACCAGGTCAAACCTGTCTGTCGCTGTAGACCCAGGTCAACCAGGTCAAACCTGTCTGTCGCTGTAGACCCAGGTCAACCAGGTCAAACCTGTCCATCGCTGTAGACCCAGGTCAACCAGGTCAAACCTGTCCATCGCTGTAGACCCAGGTCAACCAGGTCAAACCTGTCCATCGCTGTAGACCCAGGTCAACCAGGTCAAACCTGTCTGTCGCTGTAGACCCAGGTCAACCAGGTCAAACCTGTCTCTCGCTGTAGACCCAGGTCAACCAGGTCAAACCTGTGTGTCGCTGTAGACCCAGGTCAACCAGGTCAAACCTGTCCATCGCTGTAGACCCAGGTCAACCAGGTCAAACCTGTCTGTCGCTGTAGACCCAGGTCAACCAGGTCAAACCTGTCCATCGCTGTAGACCCAGGTCAACCAGGTCAAACCTGTCTGTCGCTGTAGCCAGCACCAGGTCAACCAGGTCAAACCTGTCTATCGCTGTAGACCCAGGTCAACCAGGTCAAACCTGTCTGCGCTGTAGACCCAGGTCAACCAGGTCAAACCTGTCCATCGCTGTAGACCCAGGTCAACCAGGTCAAACCTGTCTCGCTGTAGACCCAGGTCAACCAGGTCAAACCTGTCTGTCGCTGTAGACCCAGGTCAACCAGGTCAAACCTGTCTGTCGCTGTAGACCCAGGTCAACCAGGTCAAACCTGTCTCGCTGTAGACCCAGGTCAACCAGGTCAAACCTGTCTGTCGCTGTAGACCCAGGTCAACCAGGTCAAACATGTCTGTCGCTGTAGACCCAGGTCAACCAGGTCAAACATGTCTGTCGCTGTAGACCCAGGTCAACCAGGTCAAACATGTCTGTCGCTGTAGACCCAGGTCAACCAGGTCAAACCTGTCGTCGCTGTAGACCCAGGTCAACCAGGTCAAACCTGTCATCGCTGTAGACCCAGGTCAACCAGGTCAAACCTGTCTGTCCTGTAGACCCAGGTCAACCAGGTCAAACTGTCATCGCTGTAGACCCAGGTCAACCAGGTCAAACCTGTCGTCGCTGTAGACCCAGGTCAACCAGGTCAAACCTGTCATCCAACCCAGGTCAACCAGGTCAAACTGTCTCGCTGTAGACCCAGGTCAACCAGGTCAAACTCTCGCAGACCCAGGTCAACAGGTCAAACCTGTCTCGTAATAATCGGTCACCTGTCCTTAGACCCAGTCAACCAGGTCAAACCTGTTGCCGCTGTAGACCCAGGTCAACCAGCAAACTGTCCGACCCAGGTCAACCAGGTCAACCGTCTCCATGTGACCCAGGTCAACCAGGTCAAAATACTGCCTGTAGACCCAGTCAACCGGTCAACTGTGCGCTGAGACCAGGTCAACCATGGTCAAACTTCTCGCTGTAGACCCAGGTCAACCAGGTCAAACCGTCGTCGCTGTGACCCAGGTCAACCAGGTCAAACATGCTGTCCTTGCCGGTGTCAAACTTGCGTCAACCAGCAATGTGTCGCTGTAGACCCAGGTCACCAGGTCAACTGTCATCGCTGTGACCCAGGTCAACCAGGTCAAATGTCGTCGCTGTAGACCCAGGTACGTCAACCTGGTCCACTGTAGACCAGGTCAACAGCACTGTACATCGCTGTGACCCAGGTCAACTAGGTCAACCTGTACATTGTGATCCCAGGTCAAACCGCAGACAGGTCACCAAATCTGACCTGTCAAGCCGCGTCACACATGGACCCGTGTCAAGCCTGGTCACCACATGTAGACCCGGTCAACCGTCACCCATGTGCAGTAACGGTCAACAGGTCAACCTGGTCAAGTAATATGACGTCAGCCTGGTCACCACAAATGACCCTAGTCAAGCTGTCACCAATGACCCGGTCAACCTGGTCACCACAATGTGACCCTGGTCAACTGGTCACCACAATGTGAACTGGTCAGCCTGTCACCAAATGTGACCTAGTCGAGCCTGGTCACCACAATATGGACATGCCAATCTGGTCACCACAATGTACGGCAAGCTTGTCACCCAATGTGACCCAGGTAAACTGTCACACAATGTGACCCGGTCAAACTGGTCACCAATGTGACCTGGTCAGCCTGTCACCCAATGACCCTAGTCGAGCCTGGTCACCAAGGGTAGGAGGTTTAGCCACCCATGTACCAGGGTAGGAGGTTTACCACCCAGGCATCCCAGATAGGAGGTTTATCCACAGGACATCCCAGAGTAGGAGGTTTATCCACCCAGGACATCCCAGGGTGGAAGGTTTATCCACCCAGGACATCCCAGGGTAGGGAGGTTTACCACCCAGGACATCCCAGGGTAGGAGGTTTACCACCCATGATACCCAGGGTAGGAGGTTTACCCACCCAGGATTACCCAGGGTAGGGAGGTTTATCCACCCAGGACATCCCAGAGTAGGAGGTTTATCCACCCAGGACATCCCAGGGTAGGAGGTTTATCCACCCAGGACATCCCAGGGTAGGGAGGTTTACCCACCCAGGACATCCCAGGGTAGGAGGTTTACCCACCCAGGATAACCCAGGGTAGGGAGGTTTACCCACCCAGGATTACCCAGGGTAGGAGGTTTATCCACCCGGATAACCCAGGGTAGGAGGTTATCCACCCAGGACATCCCAGGGTAGGAGGTTTACCCACCAGGATAACCCAGGGTAGGGAGGTTTATCCACCAAGGAGAGGGAGGTTTACCAACCCAGATAACCCAGGTTAGGGAGGTTACCACCCAGGATAACCCAGGGTAGGGAGTGTTAGCCACCCTGGATAACCCAGGGTAGAGAGTGTTACCACCCAGGATAACCCAGGGTAGGAGGTTTACCCACCCAGGAGGAGAGCCACCAGGGTAGGGAGGGTTAGCCACCCAGGATAACCCAGGGTAGGGAGGGTTAGCCACCCAGGATAACCCAGGGTAGGGAGGTTAGCCACCCAGGATATCCCAGGGAAGGAGGGTTAGCCACCCAGGATAACCCAGGGTAGGAGTGTTAGCCACCCAGGATAACCCAGGGTAGGGAGTGTTAGCCACCCAGAATAACCCAGGGTACGGAGTGTTACCCACCCAGGATAACCTAGGGTAGGGAGTGTTAGCCACCCAGGATAACCCAGGGTAGGGAGTGTTAGCCACCCAGGGTAGGGAGGGTTAGCCACCCAGGATAACCCAGGGTAGGGAGGGTTAGCCACCCAGGATAACCCAGGGTAGGGAGGGTTAGCCACCCAGGATAACCCAGGGTAAGGAGGGTTAGCCACCCAGGATAACCCAGGGTAGGGAGTGTTAGCCACCCAGGATAACAAAAGAAAGTCAGTGCGTCTTCAAGGACTGTTTGTCTTATTTCCACTGTAGTCCTCCAATCTTGTCCCCCAGGATGCCACCCACACAAGTCCACTAACACCCAGGTACCTACTTACTACTAGGAAAACAGGGTCAGCAGGTGTAAGAAAACTCGCCCAATGTGTCCACCCGGCCGGGAATCGAACCACGGACAGTCAGTACACAAGCTTCAACAAACACAGCACCTTATAATTCAGATAAGCAGCACGAGGTGGTCACTTGTCTTAGAGGTTCGTCTTACAGCTGTCTGGTTCGTTATGAAGGAGGTTCATCTTACAGCTGTGTGGTTCGTTATGAAGGAGGTTCATCTTACAGCTGTCTGGTTCGTTATGAAGGAGGTTCATCTTACAGCTGTCTGGTTCGTTATGAAGGAGGTTCATCTTACAGCTGTCTGGTTCGTTATGAAGGAGGTTCGTCTTAGTCTGGTAGTCGTGACTATTAAGAACGACTACTGCTTCTCCTTGTAAGTCGTAGTAATCCTGTTTGAAATCAAATCTCAGAACGTTTGAACCTTGAACCTATAGCAAGTGCCTCGTAGAACCGCAGGCCAGTGCGTTAACCAGTGCCAGTGCCTGTAAGTTTTACGATGCACTTGCCATGGTTCTAGCCCCTCCCTAACCTTCAATGACGAGGGGTGTGTGAGTGCCCTCACCGTCACTCACGCTTGTGACGAGGGGGTGTGAGTGCCCTCACCGTCACTCACGCTTGTGACGAGGGGTGTGTGAGTGCCCTCACCGTCACTCACGCTTGTGACGAGGGGGTGAGTGCCCTCACCGTCACTCACGCTTGTGACGAGGGGGTGTGAGTGCCCTCACCGTCACTCACGCTTGTGACGAGGGGGTGTGAGTGCCCTCACCGTCACTCACGCTTGTGACGAGGGGGTGTGAGTGCCCTCACCGTCACTCACGCTTGTGACTTGGTGTGAGTGCCCTCACCGTCACTCACGCTTGTGACGAGGGGGTGTGAGTGCCCTCACCGTCACTCACGCTTGTGACTTAGTGTGAGTGCCCTCACCGTCACTCATGTAGACAGCCTGACTGTCTGCATAGACAGCCCATGCTGTCTGCCAGCTGAGTTCATATTTCGTGCCATGCTAGTTTCCATAGTATTCCGCCAGAGGGCAAGCCTGGTAGGCGTACCCACGTCTACCAGACTCGCCCTGGCCCACTCTCACTCGGCGCCCAGACTTCACTCAGTCAATAGGCCTACTCCTCTCCCTCTCGCAAGGGGCATGGCCCACCTGGGCCATGGCCACAGACACGCAGCCTGTTACCCGCACCTTTATTACAAATAAAGTAAGAAGCCTCCGAAGCCTTATCATTGCATTCCCACGCCTCCAAAACTCCAAATAACACATCGTTATAAATGGTGCCAGCGGTGCCTCGCGTGTGCCCGCGAGGGGAGGAAGAGGAATGAAGTTATCTACCACTTCATCAGTCTCTACAAGAAGCATCCGTCTCTCAACGAGTTATCCTGATGTCGTGTCTGCAAATCTCAGCGTCCAGACACAGGTACAAGCAGGATTCAGGCCGAAATTTGTCTAATTCTCCGAGAAATGGCGTCACTGACTTCACGCCACAGCGTCCCATGCTGTTTCTCAGTCACGTGTTCAGCCTTGCCAGCATGTTCTGCTGTTGTTGTTCAGCTCAGCACAACTATTTCAGCACTTCAGAGGTGAGTTTGTGGTGATTTACCAGTGTGAGCGTGTCTCCTTGTGTGTTGTGGGTGAGGGAGGTAGGCCCGCGGCCCTGTCTCTCACCATACACACCCGCCCTAGTGTACGCCGCCACACACCATACACCACTCACTGCCCACTCCCTCTATGCTGTTTTCTGTGAATTTCCTTGTGAATTCTTGCCAGAACTGTGTATCCGAGTGTCGAGGCCACTCGAAGCCACGTGGGCCAAGCCACGTGGATCTACAAGCCACGTGGATCTACAAGCCACGTGGATCTACAAGCCACGTGGATCTACAAGCCACGTGGATCTACAAGCCACGTGGATCTACAAGCCACGTGGATCAGCAAGCCACGTGGATCTACAAGCCACGTGGATCAGCAAGCCACGTGGATCTCCAAGCCACGTGGATCAGCAAGCCATGTGCTGTGGTCAGCTGCCTGACTCCACTGACGTCACCATGCTGCTGACGTCACGATGCTGCCGACTCCACGACGTCACTCCACTGATGTCACTTCGCGATGTCACCCCATGACATCCATCATCATGTCACTCCAGAACGTCACCTCGCGACGTCACCCACGATGTCTGCTGACGTCACTCGCGATGTCACTCCATGACATCACGACGTCACGCCTGACATCACCCATATGATGTCCCGAGTGCTGTAGTTTCAGTGACATTTTATTTTCATTATTTGTCGAGAAGTTTGAGAGAAGATATAAGTCGAGTGTTCATTATTTCTCTCAGTCAGTGTTCTCACATGTTCGTGTATTACTTAGTGACGATTTTTATACAGAAAAGCGTCATTTGCTAGTAAGCTATGTTGTACCACATGTGTAGTATGTGTGCAGTTTCTCGTGTGTCCTATGTAGCACCTGTGTGTTACTTTGTCACCCAGTGTGTGACCCGCGCCCCGCGCGCTTGACAGCTGACATTTGTCAGTCCAGGCGTCAGTTACGAGCGTCCGAGCGCCCTGTACAGAAAGCTCTTATTGTTCGCCGCTCGTAGATGCCTTTGCTGAATCGTACCCGCGACGATTCTCCCATCGAGACCGTTCCACTTCACCTCCAAGACCGTCAGTCCAGTTATTGCAGATGACCAGTCTGGGGACGCTTACACTGCCCTCTTCTGTAACTTCTACTGTCGAGAGATGACACTCGTCAAGCCGCAGTTAAGCCTGTTGGCAGGCGACTGTCAGCCTCGTGTCACAGCTTCAGTGAGCAGCCTGCACAAAGTTGATGTCACTTTGACTGCTAGCCCACTCACTGCAGTATGGTGTATGCTGTTACGACCTCCAGATGTTTCGCCGAGTCGTCCCTGTCACGACTCACTCCACACTCGCCAGCAGCGACAGCTCCAGCGACAGTACCAGTCGAGGAATGTCCTCCTGAGTCGCTTGCCAGTCCTGTCCTGTTGCGACTACTGACGACGCCTCACTCGAGGGCACCAACAGTTGTGCCCCAGGTTGAGTGACCCCCTGCAGCGACTACTACTATGTCTGCTTCACATCCCAGAGGAGACCGTAACCTGTTACGTCGCAGCTCAGCCGAAGCTGTCTCCCGTGTTGCAGTATGTATCCAGACGCAGGAAGGCGCGCAGTGCTGCATCGACGCTCACTGCCTTAGACCACGAAGCACACCGTTTTTTTCTTCCCTCTCTGGAGGAAGTTTTTTTTTCTATGTCCATATGTTTATGTATATATGTTTTTCTTTCGTGTTCTGTGACCTGTTCTTGCGAGAGAGAGACCCGAGTTTTTTTTAATGCCATTCATGGTCGGGTCGACCATGGGTAGCGTGACCGAGCGATGTAGACAGCCTGACTGTCTGCATAGACAGCCCATGCTGTCTGCCAGCTGAGTTCATATTTCGTGCCATGCTAGTTTCCATAGTATTCCGCCAGAGGGCAAGCCTGGTAGGCGTACCCACGTCTACCAGACTCGCCCTGGCCCACTCTCACTCGGCGCCCAGACTTCACTCAGTCAATAGGCCTACTCCTCTCCCTCTCGCAAGGGGCATGGCCCACCTGGGCCATGGCCACAGACACGCAGCCTGTTACCCGCACCTTTATTACAAATAAAGTAAGAAGCCTCCGAAGCCTTATCATTTCAACCACGCCTCCAAGAAACGCCAGCTAAGGGGCGTTATACTCACGCTTGTGAAGAGGGGGGTGTGAGTGCCCTCACCGTCACTCACGCTTGTGAAGAGGGGGGTGTGAGTGCCCTCACCGTCACTCACGCTTGTGACGAGGGGGTGTGAGTGCCCTCACCGTCACTCACGCTTGTGACGAGGGGGTGTAAGTGCCCTCACCGTCACTCACGCTTGTGAAGAGGGGGGTGTGAGTGCCCTCACCGTCACTCACGCTTGTGAAGAGGGGGTGTGAGTGCCCTCACCGTCACTCACGCTTGTGACGAGGGGGTGTGAGTGCCCTCACCGTCACTCACGCTTGTGACGAGGGGGTGTGAGTGCCCTCACCGTCACTCACGCTTGTGACGAGGGGGTGTGAGTGCCCTCACCGTCACTCACGCTTGTGACGAGGGGGTGTGAGTGCCCTCACCGTCACTCACGCTTGTGACGAGGTTGTGTGAGTGGCCTCACCGTCACTCACGCTTGTGACGAGGGGTGTGAGTGCCCTCACCGTCACTCACGCTTGTGACGAGGTGTGAGTGCCCTCACCGTCACTCACGCTTGTGACGAGGGGGTGTGAGTGCCCTCACCGTCACTCACGCTTGTGACCAGGCCAACACGGACACAAGGCCAGCACGGACACCAGGCCAGCACGGACACCAGGCCAGCACGGACACCAGGCCAGCACGGACACCAGGCCAGCACGGACACCAGGCCAGCACGGACACCAGGCCAGCACGGACACCAGGCCAGCACGGACACCAGGCCAGCACGGACACCAGGCCAGCACGAACACCAGACCCGTGAGGCCTAACACACCTTGGCCATGGTGAATCAACAACAAGAAACTTGTTAACGAGGCAACGTGATCAGAAAATTAGTAAGACAAGCAGTAACGACAATACCATCCAGAACACTGGCATCTAACACTGGGTTAGTTACCCTTTATGACTTACTAGAGGTCGGAGGCGCAGGAGGAGGAGGGGAGGAACTAGCTAGCAGAAATAAAAAGAAAAACAATTACCAATAGTTACGCAATTAGTGTTACTTTCATTGTCGCTATTGTTGCTGTTGTTTATAATAGAGAGAAGGAAATTAGAGGGTTCCAGAAGTAAGTACGCTGGTCTAAAAACTTGAGGTCACAACCGTCTTGTTTCTACTCATAGAGATCATCATCTGAGAACAGAGCTTCGAGCCTTCACCTCCGTATAGAAAATGCACAGGACTTTTCCCAGAGAGTCAGTAGCATATTACATCAATGATTGAAGGAGAAAGGCTGTTAAGACGCTTCACAGCAGCAAAGGCACAGTCCTAACAGATACAGTCATCTTCCACTTGGAAACATTTCTGACAACGTTATTGCTAAGAGCAACACCCAATAGATAGCATAACTCTCAGGAGCATTAAGAACCTAGTAAGAAATAGCAACACCCAATACCATAAATCCAACTATGATACACCATGATAAACACACCATGATAAACACACCATGATAAACACACCATGATACACACACACACACTATGAGTGGGCGCCGGTGACGAGCGGGGTTCCACAGGGGTCAGTCCTGGGACCAGTGCTGTTTCTGGTATTTGTGAACGACATGACGGAAGGAATAGACTCCAAAGTGTCCCTGTTTGCAGATGATGTGAAGTTGATGAGAAGAATTCAATCGGACGAGTCCAGGCAGAACTACAAAGGGATCTGGACAGCCTGCAAGCTTGGTCCAGCAACTGGCTCCTGGAGTTCAACCCCACCAAGTGCAAAGTCATGAAGATTGGGGAAGGGCAAAGAAGACCGCAGACGGAGTACAGCCTAGGGGGCCAGAGACTGCAAACCTCAATCAAGGAAAAAGATCTTGGGGTGAGTATAACACCAGGAACATCTCCTGAGGCGTACATCAACCAAATAACTGCTGCAGCATATGGCGCCTAGCAAACCTAAGAACAGCATTCCGACATCTCAATAAAGAATCTTTCAGGACCCTGTACACTGTGTACGTTAGGCCCATACTGGAGTATGCAGCACCAGTTTGGAACCCACACCTAGCCAAGCATGTGAAGAAGCTCGAGAAAGTGCAAAGGTTTGCAACAAGACTAGTCCCGGAGCTAAGGGGTATGTCCTAAGAAGAGAGGTTAAGGGAAATAGACCTGACGACACTGGAGGACAGGAGAGATAGGGGGGACATGATAACAACATATAAGATACTGAGAGGAATTGACAAGGTGGACAGAGACAGAATGTTCCAGAGATGGGACACAGCAACAAGGGGACACAGATGGAAGTTGAAGACTCAGATGAATCACAGAGATGTTAGGAAGTATTTCTTCAGTCACAGAGTGGTCGGGAAGTGGAATAGTTTAGGAAGCGATGTAGTGGAGGCAGGTTCCATACATAGCTTTAAGCAGAGGTATGATAAAGCTCATGGCGCAGGGAGAGTGACCCAGTAGCGGCCAGTGAAGAGGCGGGGCCAGGAGCTTTGAATCGACCCCTGCAACCACAACTAGGTGAGTACAACTAGGTGAGTACACACCATGATACATACACCATGATACACACACCATGATACACACACCATGATACACCATGATAACCATACCCACCCGTGGTATGGTTTGACACCATGATACATACACCATGATACATACACCATGATACACACACCATGATAAACACACCATGATATACACACCATGATACACACACCATGATACATACACACACCGTCCTATGTGTGATGTTGGATAAAATACAGGTCAGAGAACATCCAGGAACCTTCAGCCACCAGTGAAGAGAAACACACTAGTCAAAGGAGAGTTTCAACACCTGCGTCACAAACCATAACACTCACAGCGGCCACACGACCTTCCAAAACACCGGGATTGTCATCAGGACATGACCTTCCAAAACACCGGGATTGTCATCAAGACACGACCTTCCAAAACACCGGGATTGTCATCAAGACACGACCTTCCAAAACACCGGGATTGTCATCAGGACATGACCTTCCAAAACACCGGGATTGTAATCAAGACACGACCTTCCAAAACACCGGGATTGTCATCAAGACACGACCTTCCAAAACACCGGGATTTTCATCAAGACACGACCTTCCAAAACACCGGGATTGTCATCAAGACACGACCTTCCAAAACACCGGGATTGTCATCAAGACACGACCTTCCAAAACACCGGGAGTGTCATCAAGACACGACCTTCCAAAACACTGGGATTGTCATCAAGACACGACCTTCCAAAACACCGGGAGTGTCATCAAGACACGACCTTCCAAAACACCGGGATTGTCATCAAGACACGACCTTCCAAAACACCGGGAGTGTCATCAAGACACGACCTTCCAAAACACCGGGATTGTCATCAAGACACGACCTTCCAAAACACCGGGATTGTCATCAGGACAAGACCTTCCAAAACACCAGGATTGCCATCAAGACAAGACCTTCCAAAACACCGGGATTGTCATCAAGACACAGACAAGATCTGCGTCTTGGCTGCCTACCACCACCATGGTTCCCAGCGCAGGTAGTTCAGTGACCTCCCACAATCTTGGTAAACACAGCTACCACAGCGGCGGACCATCAACAACAACAGCCTGGTTGATCAGGCAAACACCAGACGAGCCAGACCCATGGCTGGGCTCCGGAAGTAGAAATACTCTCGAAACGCATCAAAGGTAAAGGTAAGCATTACATAGTTCAGTCCAGCAGCTTGCCCACAACACAAGTGACACACAACACAAGTGAGACACAACACAAGTGACACACAGCACAAGTGAGACACAACACAGGTGACACACAGGTGAGACACACAACACAAGTGACACACAACACATGTGAGACACAACACAGGTGAGACACAACACAGGTGAGACACAAAAGTGACACACAACACAGGTGAGACACAACACAGGTGACACACAACACAGGTGAGACACACAACACAAGTGACACACAACACAAGTGACACACAACACAAGTGACACACAACACAAGTGACACAACACAAGTGACACACAACACAAGTGACACACAACACAAGTGACACACAATACAAGTAACACACAACACAGGTGAGACACAACACAGGTGAGACACAACACAGGTGACACACAAAACAGGTGACACACAAAACAGGTGAGACACAGCACAGGTGACACACAACACAGGTGACACACAACACAGGGGACACAATACAGGTGACACACAACACAAGTGACAGGAGAAGATGAACCAGCAAGGCTGGACCCTGTATTCACCCTGAACAGCTCAGATATTGAAGACATAACACACGAGAGCCCCCTGGGAGCCAGCGACCATATGGTGCTGAGCTTTGAGTACATTGTAGAGCTACAGGTAGAGAGGGAAAATGGTACGGAAAGAGATAAACCAGACTTTAAAAGAGGGGACTACATAGTTATGAGGAATTTCTTGCAGGAGGTTCAGTGGGAAAGGGAAATGGAAGGACAGTCAGTAAATGAAATGATGGAATACGTAGCGACAAAGTGCGAGGAGGCAGAGGAACGGTTTATACCAAAAGAAAAAAGATTAAACGGGAAGACCAGAAAGAGCCCCTGGTTTACCCAAAGGTGCAGGGAGGCAAAGACTCAGAGTGTCAGAGAATGGAAAAGGTACAGAAGGCAAAGAACCCAAGTAAACAAAGAGATTAGTTGAAGAGCAAGAAACGAGTATGCACAAGTACGGAGGGAGGCCCAGAAACAGTACGAAAATGACATAGCATCGAAAGTCAAGTCTGACCCGAAACTGATGTACAGTCACATCAGAAGGATGACAACAGTCAAGGATCAGGTGATAAGGCTGAGGAGAGAAGATGGGGAACTCACAAGTAACGATCAAGAAGTATGTGAGGAGCTCAACTCGAGGTTTAAGGAAGTATTCACAGTGGAGGCAGGAAGGCAGCTGGGTAGAAGGGATGGGGTGCGTCACCAACAAGGGATGTATCAAGTGCTGGAGGGCATACACACAACTGAGGAGGAGGTGAAGTAGTTACTCAGTGACCTTGATACCTCAAAGGCAATGGGTCCGGACAATATCTCCCCATGGGTCCTTCGGGAAGGAGCTGAGGTACTGAGTGTGCCACTTGCCATAATATTCAACACATCCCTTGAAACTGGGCAGCTACCTGAGGTATGGAAAAAGGCCAACTTAGTCCCCATCTTTAAAAAAGGAGACAGAAAAGAGGCACTAAACTATAGACCGGTGTCACTTACGTGTATAGTGTGCAAAGTCTTGGAGAAAATCATCAGGAAAAGAATGGTGGAGCATCTGGAACTGAACAGGATAATTAATGCCAGACAGCACGGATTCCGGGAAGGCAAATCATGTGTAACAAACCTCCTGGAGTTCTATGTTAAAGTAACAGAGGTAAGGCAAGAGAGAGAAGGGTGGGTGGATTGCATTTTCCTGGACTGCAGGAAGGCCTTCGACACAGTTCCTCATATGAGATTAGTAAAGAAGTGTATATCAGGAAGGGCACTGGAATGGATCAGGGAATACCTCACAGGGAGGCAACAACGAGTCATGGTGCGTGATGAGGTATCACAGTGGGCCCCTGTGACGAACGGTGTACTACAGGGGTCAGTCCTAGGACCAGTGTTATTCTTGGTATATGTGAATGACATGACGGATGGGATAGACTCAGAAGTGTCTCTGTTCGCAGATGATGTGAAATTAATGAGGAGAATCACATCGGATGAGGACCAAGCAGGACTTCAAAGAGACCTGGACAGGCTTGACATCTGGTCTAGCAACTGGCTTCTCGAATTTAATCCCACCAAATGCAAAGTCATGAAGATCGGAGAAGGGCAAAGAAGACCGCAGACAGAGTACAGGCTAGGTGGACAAAGGCTACAAACCTCGACAAAGGAGAAAGACCTTGGGGTGAGTATAACGCCAAGCACGTCTCCGGAAACACACATCAACCAGATAACTGCGGCAGCATATGGGCGACTGGCAAACCTAAGATTAGCGTTCCGTTACCTTAACAAGGAATCGTTCAAGACACTGTACAACGTGTACGTCAGGCCCATACTAAAGTATGCAGCACCAGTCTGGAACCCACACCTGGTCAAGCATGTCAAGAAATTAGAGAAAGTGCAAAGGTTTGCAACAAAACTAGTTCCACAACTCAGGGGACTGTCCTATGAAGAAATTTTGAGGGAAATAGGACTAACAACACTGGAGGATAGAAGGGTTAGAGGAGACATGATAACGACATACAAAATACTGCGAGGATTCGACAAGGTAGACAGTGACAGGATGTTCCAGAGAGGGAACACAGAAACAAGGGGTCACAACTGGAAGCTGAAGACTCAGATGAGTCAAAGGGATGTTAGGAAGCATTTCTTCAGCCATAGAGTAGTCAGGAAGTGGAATAGTCTATCGAACGATATAGTGGAGGCGGGAACCATACATAGTTTTAAGATAAGGTATGATAAAGCTCATGGAGCAGGGAGAGCAGAGACCCAGTAGCGGACAGCGAAGAGCCGGGGCCAGGAGCTGAGTCTCGACCCCTGCAACCACAATTAGGTGAGTACAACACAAGTGACACAACACAAGTGACACACAACACAAGTGACACACAACACAAGTGACACACAACACAAGTGAGACACAACACAAGTGACACACAACACAGGTGACACAACACAAGTGACACACAAGTGACACACAACACAAGTGACACACAAGTGACACACAACACAAGTGACACACAACACAAGTGACTCACAACACAAGTGACACACAACACAAGTGACTCACAACACAAGTGACACACAACACAAGTGACACAAAACACAAGTGACACACAACACAAGTGACACAACACAAGTGACACACAAGTGACACACAACACAAGTGACACACAACACAAGTGACACACAACACAAGTGACTCACAACACAAGTGACACACAACACAAGTGACACACAACACAAGTGACTCACAACACAAGTGACACACAACACAAGTGACACACAACACAAGTGACACACAACACAAGTGACACACAACACAAGTGACTCACAACACAAGTGACACACAACACAAGTGACACACAACACAAGTGACTCACAACACAAGTGACACACAACACAAGTGACACACAACACAAGTGACACACAACACAGGTGACACAACACAAGTGACACACAAGTGACACACAACACAAGTGACACACAACACAAGTGACACACAACACAAGTGACACACAACACAAGTGACACACAACACAAGTGACACACAACACAAGTGACACACAACACAGGTAACACAACACAAGTGACACACAAGTGACACACAACACAAGTGACACACAACACAAGTGACACACAACACAAGTGACACACAACACAAGTGACACACAACACAGACAAAATAGGTGAGACACACAACACATGGTATTGCAGACAGGTACCAGTGCACTATGGTACCACTGTACCATTGTACCATGGTGCCACTGTACCGTGGTACCATTGTACTATGGTGCCACTATACCGTGGTATCATTGTACCGTGGTACCATGGTGCCCTTGTACCGAGGTATCATTGTACTATGGTGCCATTATACCGTGGTATCAGCGTACCATGGTACATTTTACCGTGATATTGTACCATGATGCCATTGTACCATGGTACCACTGTACCATGGTGGTATTTTACCATTGTACCATTTTACCATAGTGTCATTATACCATTGAACCATGTCTCCACTGTACCATGGTGTCATTGTACCGTGGTACAACTATAAAATGGTGCCATTGTACCGTGGAACAATTGTACCATGGTGTCATTGTACCTTTGTACTGGTGTCATTGTACCATTGTATCGTGGTACCATTGCACCATGGTGCCATTGTACCGTAGTATCATTGTATCATGGTGCCATTGTGCCGTGGTATCACTGTACCATGGTGCTATTGTACCATGCCATTGTACCGTGGTATTATTGTTCCATGGTGCCATTGTACTGTGGTACCATGGTGCCATTGTACCGTGATACCAGGGATGTCTTCAAGCTACTGCTTAACATGACGTCCGTCCTCCAGTGACCCAGCTCTCCTGTGACCTTCCACCAGTGACCCAGCTCTCCTGTGACCTTCCACCAGTGACCAAGCTCTCCTGTGACCTTCCACCAGTGACCCAGCTCTCCTGTGACCTTCCACCAGTGACCCAGCTCTCCTGTGACCTTCCACCAGTGACCCAGCTCTCCTGTGACCTTCCACCAGTGACCCAACTTTCCTGAGACTTTCCACCAGTGTCCTCTTACCAGTGACCTCTTAACACTGACCTACCAGTGATCCAACTCACCTGTAACCTCCGTCCAGCAGTGACCCAGCTTACCTGTGACCTCATGTCCAAGCTGCTACACCTCACCTTCCTCAATATAAGTGTGACCAACTGCTTCTACTTGAGGCTGAGAGACTGACCATCTTGTACCTTGGAGGACTGACTACGTCAGACTACCTCTCTACTCCAGGGGTGTGTCAGCTCTGTGTTTGACTGATGATGCTCGCACCGCTCACTTCACCACACTCTAAAGCCTCTTAGAAACCATTCGAGAAAGTACTTTTAGAAACCATTCGAGAAAGTACTTTTAGAAACCATTCGAGAAAGAACTTTTAGAAACCACTCGAGAAAGTACTTTTAGAAACCATTAGAGAAAGTACTTTTAGAAACCATTAGAGAAAGTACTTTTAGAAACCATTAGAGAAAGTACTTTTAGAAACCATTAGAGAAAATACCTTTAGAAACCATTCGAGAAAGTACTTTTAGAAACCATTCGAGAAAGTACTTATATCTCTGATAGAGTGATAAGAACATTGAGAACGTGCCAGGAGCAGTGTTAGTGTTCTTCACTACATGATCTTTAAGATAATGTTACTGTCTTCAAGGATGTTCAGAAAATTGTTTCTTGTTAATGTCTTAACCACCCATGGTAACACTAATGAGGGTAATTAATGTCTTAACCACCCATGGTAACACTAATGGGGGTAATTTATGTCTTAACCACCCATGGTAACACTAATGGGGATAATAAATGTCTTAACCACCCATTATAACACACTAATGGGACAGTAATCAATGTTTTAACCACCCATGACACACTAATTGGGGAGCAATTAATACTAACACGACATATCACCAATTTTTAATACCGAGATGACTGGCTAATTTCCATTAGGTTAGGTTAGGTAAGATTCGTCAGGAAACAGGACAAGTGTTTCCTGACGCGGGTCTTAGATGATGACCCACAGTTGGGGCTTTTGCTCATCTGACCGAGACCTTCCGCTGGCTTGTCACTGATGGTACTACTGACGTTGATCAACTGATCTGTTTATTACTGACGTTGATCAGCTGATCTGTTTACTACTGACGTTGATCAGCTGATCTGTTTACTACTGACGTTGATCAGCTGATCTGTTTACTACTGACGTTGATCAGCTGATCTGTTTATTACTGACGTTGATCAGCTGATCAGCTTACTACTGACGTTGATCAGCTGATCTGTTTACTACTGACGTTGATCAGCTGATCTGTTTACTACTGACGTTGATCAGCTGATCAGCTTACTACTGACGTTAACAAATATTGTATCAAACATCCAATAAACTGAATTATTTATTATAAAATACACAGTTCACTTCTTCCATTATTACTGAAGGTTTAGAGAAAGATAATCGTTAGAATTTATCAAATTCTTTAGCTTATTTATGTAATATGGCTGATTTTTTGTCAGGGCTAATCCGTATGTTAGTTTAAAGGTGTTCTGGGTAATTTAGTGTAGTTGTGGTTAATTAGTAGTAATGGTAGTTAAGTTAGCTACTAGTAGTTGTTAAGTTAGTTACAAGTAGTGGTGAAGTTAGTAGTAATGGTTAAGTTAGCAGTAGTGGTTAAGTTAGTAGTAATGGTTAAATTAGTTACTAGTGTCTCTTCTTTAGTTGAAGGTAACAAGTTATGTTATTTAAAGATAGAGTTAGTAGCTGTCAGTAAAGAAAATATATCTTTATTGATCGTCAGTATTATCAAGATAGTTAGTATTTGTCAATAAATACACAACACACATCTTTATTGATGTTAGTCACTATCAAAGTTCATATTAAGGTTTGCATATTTTACTATTCTGTGTAAAACTCATTAATATTTACTACCATGTTGAGAGAGAGAGAGAGAGAGAGAGAGAGAGACAGACAGACAGACAGACAGACAGACAGACAGAGACAGAGACAGACAGACAGAGACAGACAGACAGACAGAAATCATCTACTTCTATCTAGATTAAGGACTATTGTGTATTGTCTAAGTCTATGGGTCAAGAATAGAGAAGCAGAAGGCTCTCTCCCCACCCTCCGGCCACTGCTGGCATGAAAACGGTGAGGGAGGAATGTGCCATATTACATTGTAAAAAAAATGTCAGGGAATCTACTGGAGCCATGGACCTGGATGGAAGAGTTGACCTACGACTACCTGTACTGAACTAGTACGGTTACTATCGTAACTACTGGTGTTACTGGAGTGTCACAGAGATGTGTAATAGTGATACTACTGATTACTACCAGTTCTACTGTGACTATCACAACCATCTACCACTACTACTATTATTGACCGAGTTGCCTCGTTGTCAACTGATGGTTCTGATACAGTTGCTGAACAAACATTAGCAATGTTAACGTTGTAATGACTCATTTATTGAATATATATGAAGGTCCACATGGGTTTAGTGAGTGGTAAAGTGAGGCAGCGGGTGTACTGGGCAATATCTCAACTCATACCTCATTATACCCTATACTTTTGATATTCAATATAACTAAACAACTTTTCTGACAGAACAGCACAGTACTTGTTCCCATCCTGTTCCTCATCCTCATATCAGACATTGACAGGGATATAAGCCACAGTGCCGTGTCTTCCTTTGCAGATGACACCCGAATCTGTATGACAGTGTCCACCGTTGAAGACACTGCAAGACTCCAAGCAGACATAAACCAAATCTTTAAATGGGCTGCAGAAAACAATATGAAGTTCAATGATGAGAAATTTAAATTACTCAGATATGGAAAACGTGAAGAAATTAAAATTTCATCGGAGTACAAAATTAATTCCAACAACACAATAGAGCGAAAAACTAATGTCAAAGACCTGGGAGTGATCATGTCAGAGGATCTCACCTTCAAGGACCATAACACCGTAGCAATTGCATCTGCTAGAAAAATGACAGGATGGATAATGAGAACCTTCAAAACCAGGGATGCAAAGCCCATGTTGACACTTTACAGATCGCTTGTTCTATCTAGGCTGGAATATTGCTGCACACTAACTGCACCTTTCAAGGCGGGTGAAATTGCTGACCTTGAAAATGTGCAGAGAACCTTCACGGCACGCATAAGTGGGATAAACCACCTCAATTACTGGGAACGCTTGAAGTTCCTAAACCTGTACTCCCTAGAACGCAGGCGGGAGAGATACATTATTATATACACATGGAAAATTCTCGAGGGATTAGTACCAAACTTGCACACAAAAATCACTCCCTACGAAAGCAAAAGACTCGGCAGGCGATGTAACATCCCCCCAATGAAGAGCAGGGGTGCCACTAGCACGTTGAGGGACAACACAATAAGTGTGAGGGGCCCAAGATTGTTCAACTGCCTCCCAGCATACATCAGGGGGATTACCAACAAGCCCCTGGATGTCTTCAAGCAGGCACTGGACAGGCACCTAAAGTCGGTACCTGACCAGCCAGGCTGTGGTTCGTACGTTGGACTGCGTGCGGCCAGCAGTAACAGCCTGGTTGATCAGGCTCTGGTCCAACATGAGGCCTGGTCACGGACCGGGCCGCGGGGGCGTTGACCCCTGGAATTCTCTCCAGGTAAACTCCAGGTATATAACCATTAGGGATGACCCAGCAATCTTACCTGATAGATTTATACTGAGGATGTAAGTACTGAAGGCTCTGGCATCACTCACTAGGTCACACTGTAACTAGTTGAGTCCTGTGCTTGCTCTGGCATCACTCACTAGGTCACACTGTAACTA
>WNWK01031869.1:0-22366 GCA_009830355.1 Cherax destructor
ATTTTTCTTTGGGATATTGTCATCATTGACAAAAAAACCCCAAGGAAGCACAACCCCCAATCACATGGAGGGGGAAAAGGCCTCTGTGGGCCCCCCTGGGAAAATTTTCTCAACTGTCCCGTAGATCTATGTTCACTCGTGCACTGCTCCGAAATTTTTAAAAAAAAAAAAACTTTTTTTTTTAAAAAATGAAGCGCATTTTTATAAACAGGATAGGCTAAAAAAATTTAGGGCCAGTACTTACCGAGATATAACCCGAAAAGTTGGTCTGGATGCTCACCTGCGGCAACATCAAATCCGGTTGCAGAATGCCGATATTTTTTTTTCTTTTTTTATTTTAATTTATACAATTTTTATGTTCTGGTAATTAAATTTTTATAATAGTTCTTGTGATTTCATACCCAAATTTTTTGTTCTAACACAATTTGGTACTGAAATAGTACTAAATAGTCACAATGACACCAACAGGTGAAAATTTCCCTGCCTTGGTCTTTACTATTGTCTATAAATATATACGAAGTATTTATAGGCCCAGCAATGTTTTAGACATCCTGGATTATTTTGAAACTCCTTGAAGAATTTGTTATGAAATTTTTGTCAGATAACTACTAAAGGGCGTGACATTGATGAATAAGGGGGAAGGAACCCTTTTGTTTTCCCACTGTCTGTATCTATCTATATATCTGTCTATCTATCTATCTGTCTGCTGTCTATCTATCTGTCTGCCTATCTATCTGTCTATATATCTTTATCTACAGGGCCCCTGGTTAACGAAATTAACCGGGGTTCCAGGGCTATTACTTAATCTGAATCTTTCTTATCTGAAACCTTTTTCCATAAGAAATAATGTAAATAAATTTAAAAATTCTTCCCCAAAAAAAAAAAATTTTTTTTTCCTCGCGTTTACCAAGGGGGGTGGCCAAAAAGAAAAACTTTCATCATCATTCCTCCATCACTGTTTGGAAGGGTGCTTTACACTACAGTTATAAAACTGCCTTTACACCCCCCCTTCAAGTGCCGGCACTGTATTCCCATCCCCGAACCAAGCCGGCCTCCCTTCCCTGAACCCCTTCAAAAATGTTTTTTTGCTCCCCTCCAACAGCATGTCAAGTTTAAAAAAACCATATGCCTCCATTCCTTATCAAATCGCTCCCTGCTTGGGGGAAACCCAAACCCCCCCGCAAAAAAAACTTCCCCCCCCCCCCCTCCAACCTTTCCTGGGCCCGACCCCTACCCCCCCTTCCCCCCCACAGATTTATACACCCGCAGTCCTCTGCCGTTCCATTCTCTCTCTGTCCAAACCACCTTAAAACCCCTCCTCAGCTCTCTGGACAATCGTTTGGTAATCCTGCACCTCCTCCTAATTTCCAAACTCCGAATTCTCTGCATTATATTCACAACACATTGACCTCAGACATGACATCTCCACTGCCTCCAGCCTTCTCCTCGTTGCAACATTCATCCCCATGCTTCACACCCATATAAGAGCGTTGGTAAAACTATACTCTCATACATTCCCCTTTACTTCCATGGACAAGGTTCTTTGTCTCACAGACTCGAAGTGCTCCACTCACCCTTTTCCCCTCATCAATTTATGATTCACCTCATCCTTCATAGACCCATCCGCCGACATGTCCACTCCCAAATATCTGAATACATTCACCACCTCCATACTCTCTCCCTCCAATCTGATATCAATCTTTCGTCACCTATTCTTTTTGTTATTCTCATCACCTTACTCTTTCCTATATTCACTTTCAATTTTCTTTTTTTACACACCCTACCAAATTCATCCACCAACCTCTGCAGCTTCTCTTCAGAATCTCCCAAAAGCACGTGTCATCAGCAAAAAGCAACTGTGACAACTCCCCTTTGTATTTCTTTATCTTTTAGCCCAACACCTCTTGCCAAGACCCCGCATTCACTTCTCTTACAACCCCATCTATAAATATATTGAACAACCACGGTGACATCACCATCCTTGTCTAAGGCCCACTTTTACTGGGAAATAGTCCCCCTTTCCCCCCTACCCCTCCCAACCTGAGCCTTACTATCCTCATAAAAACTCTTCACTGCTTTCAGTAACCTTCCTCCTATTCCATACACCTGCAACATCTGCCACATTGCCCCCTTATCTACCCTATCATACGCCTTTTCCAAATCCATAAATGCCACAAAAACATCTTTACCCTTATCCAAATACTGTTCACCTATATGTTTCACTGTTTAAAACCCTTTGGGCTACACACCCCCTACCTTTCCTAAAGCCCCCTTGTTCATCTGCTATCCTGCTTTCTGTTTTACTTTAATTCTTTCAATAATAACTCTACCATACACTTTACAGGTACACTCAACAGACTTATTCCCCTATAATTTTTGCACTCTCTTTTGTCCCCTTTGCCTTTATACAAAGGAACAATACACGTCTCTGCCAATCCCTGGTACCTTACCCTCTTCCATACATTTATTAAATAATAGCACCAACCACTCCAAAATTATATCCCCACCTGCTTTTAACATTTCTATCTTTATCCCATCAATCCCAGCTGCCTTACCCCCCTTTTATTCTACCCACTGCCTCACGAACTTCCCTACACCCCACAACTGGCTCTTCCACACTCCTACAAGATGTTATTCCTCCTTGCCCTACACGAAATCACAGCTTCCTGTCTTCATAACATTTAACAAATCCTCAAAATATTCTCTCCATCTTCCCGATACCTCTAACTCCCCCATTTAATAACTCTCCTCTCCTATTTTTAACTGTCAAATCCATTTGTTCTCTAGGCTTCCTCAACTTATTAATCTCATTCCAAAACTTTTTTTTATTTTCAACAAAATTTGCTGATAACATCTCACCCACTCTCTCATCTGCTCTCTTTTACATTGCTTCACCACTCTTTTAACCTCTCTTTTTCTCTCCATATACTCTTCCCTCCTTGCATCACTTCTACTTTGTAAAAACCTCTCATATGCTAACTTTTCTCCCTTACTACTCTCTTTACATCATCATTCCATAATCGCTCCTCTTCCCTCCCGCACCCACTCGCCTGTAACCACAAACTTCTGCTGAACACTCTAACACTACATTTTTAAATCTACCCCATACATTTTCGACCCCATTGCCTACACTCTCACTAGCCCATCTATCCTCCAATAGTTGTTTATATCTTACCCTAACTGCCTCCTCTTTTAGTTTATAAACCTTCACCTCTCTTTACTTACTGATTCTATTTTCCTTGTATCCCATCTACCTTTTACTCCCACTGTAGCTATAACTAAAAAGTGATCTGATATATCTGTAGCCCCTCTATAAACATGTACATCCTGAAGTCTACTCAACAGTCTTTTATCTATCAATACATAGTCCAACAAACTACTGTCATTACGCCCTACATCATATCTTGTATACTTATTTATCCTTTTTTTCTTAAAATATGTATTACCTATAACTAAACCCCTTTCTATACAAAGTTCAATCAAAGGGCTCCCATTATCATTTACACCTGGCACCCCAAACTTACCTACTACACCCTCTCTGCATGTTTCTCCCACTTTAGCATTTAGGTCCCCTACCACAATTACTCTCTCATTTGGTTCAAAAGTTCCTATACATTCGCTTAACATCTCCCAAAATCTCTCTCTCTCTCTACCTCCTCTCTTCTCCAGGTGCATACACGCTTATTATGACCCACTTTTCGCATCCGACCCTTATTTTAATCCACATAATCCTTGAATTTACACATTTATATTCCCTCTTTTCCTTCCATAACTGATCCTTCAACATTATTGCTACCCCTTCCTTAGCTCTAACTCTCTCAGATACTCCTGACTTAATCCCATTTATTTCTCCCCACTGAAACTCGCCTACCCCCTTCAGCTTTGTTTTGCTTAGGGCCAGGACATCCAACTTCTTTTCATTCATAACATCGGCAATCATCTCTTTCTTATCATCCGCACTACATCCACGCACATTCAGACAACCCAATTTTATAAAGTTTTTCTTCTTCTCGTTTTTAGTAGATTTGTACAGGAGAAGGGGTTACTAGCCCATTGCTCCCTCAGTCGCCTCATACGACACGCATGGCTTACGGAGGAAAGATTCTTTTCCACTTCCCCATGGACAATAGAGAAAATAAAAGGAACAAGAGCTATTAAGAAAAAGAAGAAAAACCTAGATGTGTGTATGTATATATATGCATGTGTATGCCAGTGTAGTGTGACCTAAAGTGTAAGTAGAAGTAGCTAGATATACCTGTTATCCAGCGTGTTTATGAGACAGAAAAAAGACACCAGCAATCCTACCATCATGTAAAACAGTTTCAGGTTTCTGTTTCACAGTCACCTGGCAGGACGGTAGTACCTCCCTGGGTGGTTGCTGTCTACCAACCTACTACCTCAAAAATAAAAATAAAAAATAAAAAAAAATAACATTTACTTACCTTTATTGAAGAGACTTGCAGGCATCTGGAAGATATGTACATGATGATTGGAGCAGGTGTTAGTGGTTGGAAGGGGAATCCCCCTCCAAAAGGACTTCAGGTGACAAGTCCCTCTCTGGGGTTACTTCCTTCTTGGTCTTTTAATGCCACTAGGACCAGCTTGAGAGTCACTAGACCCCTGCCTGGTGAAGTAGCTGTCCACAGTCCTCTGTTTCTGGCGACTCTTCAACACTTTTCTGAAGTACAACATGGCTCTGTCACTGAAGTGGTTGCACAGAAGGCTCATTTCAGCTTGCTCAGGGTGGTATCTTTCAACAAATGTCTGCAACTCATTCCACTTTGTACACATCTCCTTAAGCACTGAAGAAGGCACCTCCTTATCTTCTCTCTCTCTTCCTGTGAAGCAATAACCTCAGCTGTGGTCTGTTGCTGTTCCAGATGAAGCTCTTGCAGCTCTTCAGTTGTTAGCTCTACCCTGTGCTCCTCCACCAACTCTTCCACATCCTCACCACTCACCTCCAACCCCAGGCTGTTCCCCAATTCCACAATATCTTCCACAACATGTTCCACAACAGGCACAGGGTCGTCAGGGTCAGGGTCAGCCTCAAATCCTTCAAAATTCCTCTCTTGGACACAATCCGGCCACAGTGGTCTCCAAGCAGAGTTCAGAGTCCTGGAAGTCACTTCCTCCCAAGCCTTACCTATAAGGCCTATGCAATGCACGATATTGAGGTGTTCTTTCCAGAACTCTCTTAGGGTCAATTCAGAGTCATTGGTCATATTAAAGCACCTCTGAAACAGTGCTTTGGTGTACAGTTTCTTGAAGTTGGAAATGACCTGCTGGTCCATGGGCTGGAGGAGAGGAGTGGTGTTAGGAGGCAAGAACTTCACTTTGATGAAATTTATGTTGTCAGGCAACAACTCTTGCAAGTTGTGAGGATGAGCAGGAGCATTGTCCAGTAGCAGGAGGCACTTGAGTAGCAATTTATTTTCCAGGAGGTATTTCTTCACACTAGGGCCAAACACTCCAGTCATCCATTCCTTGAAAATCTCTGTAGTGACCCATGCCTTGGTGTTAGCTTTCCAATGCACACACAATTTATTCTTGTCAACACCGTGATTCCTGAAGGGTCTGGGATTTTCATAGTGATGCACCAGTAAAGGCTTCACTTTAAAATCACCACTGGCATTGGCACACATCATAAGAGTTAGCCTGTCTTTCATAGGCTTGTGTCCTGGCTGTGCCTTTTCCTCCTGAGTAATGTAGGTCCTGTTGGGCATTTTCTTCCAAAACAGGCCTGTTTCATCACAATTAAACACTTGTTGGGGAGGAATTGTTCAGCTCTACGAACCCCTTGAATTCCAGCACAAATTTTTCAGCTGCACGTTTGTCTGAGCTGGCTGCCTCACCATGCCTCACAACATTGTGTATGCCACTACGTTTCTTAAACTTCTCAAACCAGCCTTTGCTGGCTTTAAAATCACTCTCCTCACCACTGGTTGCAGGCATTGTCTTCACAAGATCTGCATGCAACTTCCTTGCCTTTTCACAAATTATCGCCATAGAAATACTATCACCCGCTCTCTGTTTTTCATGGATCCACACAACAACAACTTCTCAACCTCATCCACTGTTTTCGATCTTTGTTTCGTTAACAAATTAACCTCTTTGCAACATTAGCTTTCTTGATCTCATTTCTCTGTGCCAGGATAGTGCCGATAGTAGATGGAGTTTTCTTGTACATCCTGGCAAGATCACTCAGACGTACACCACTCTCATATTTTTCTATGATTTCCTTCTTCAGTTCGATGGTGTTCCTCACTCTCTTTACCCCAAGGGTGCCACTAGGAAGCTTCTTTGGACTCATGGTGACTTATTTCACAGTGGCAATAACTAAAACCACCAAAAAATACACCAAATATATTGTGAATCTTTGAAAGAGCGCGCTGGGTAATGTTCTCTCAATGGTAAACAACGCTTCACTGGCGTCCTGCGCTTGCGCGGAGCAGGCGGACGCGTCTAATACCTTTCGGTAACCGAGGACTTTTTCGCTAACCGATTACGAAAAAAGCTTACGTTTTCCGAAACTTTCGTTAACAGGACCTTTCGTTAACCGAGGGTCCACTGTATCTGTCTAGCTCGGCTTATCTGTCTTTGTTTGCCTGCCTATGTGTGCCTGGAGTATAATATGAAACTCCTTGACGAATGGTGTTATGACAAGTGTCAGATAACACTGACAGCCCAATGACATTGATGAATGAATGTGCGCAGGGAACCCTCGCTTTGTTTTCACTGTCTATCTGTCTATCTATCTGTCCATCTGTCTATGTCTCTGTCTAGCTCTGCTTATCTGTCTTTCTGTCTGCCTGTGTGTGCCTGGAGTATATGAAATTCCTTGAAGAATGGTGTTATGACAAGTGTCAGATAACACTGACATCCCAATGACATTGATGAATGGGAGCAGGGAACCCTCTCCGTGTTTCCACTGTCTATCTCTCTGTCTGTCTAGCTCTGCTTATCTGTCTTTCTGTCTGCCTGTGTGTGTGTCTTTCCGTCTGCCTGTGTGTGTGTCTTTCCGTCTGCCTGTGTGTGTGTGTGTCTTTCCGTCTGCTTGTCTCAGTCTGAGTGCGGCTTGTAAGCCAACAGGTATTATACGCGATGCAGAAGTGACAATGCGTATTACTTGCCAGTCATGGTATTATGTCTTATATCTACAAGCATTGTATAGCACTATGCCTGGAATTTTTGGGTTATCCTAGGTAATTTACACTATGTATAATAACTGTACTTATGTGTACATGTGAGAGAGAGACAGAGAGAGAGAGATATTACAGATATATATAGATAGACAGAGATATAGGACAGATAATATAGACAGATATAGACACAGAGACAGCCAGACAGAGCCAAAGCCAGCCTGTCGAATATATAAGAACATAAAAAAGAATTCTCCAAATGGGAGTTGACACAGTTACTTTTTGCTGATGATACTGTGCTTATGGGAGATTCTAAAGAAAAGTTGCAAAGGTTAGTGGATGAGTTTGGGAGAGTGTGTAAAGGTAGAAAGTTAAAAGTGAACATAGATAAGAGTAAGGTGATGAGGGTATCAAACGATTTAAATAAAGAAAAATTGGATATCACATTGGAGAGAGGGATTATGGAAGCAGTAAATGTTTTCAGATATTTGGGAGTTGACGTGTCAGCGGATGGGTTTATGAAGGATGAGGTTAACCATAGAATTGATGAAGGAAAAAAGGTGAGTGGTGCATTGAGGTATCTGTGGAGACAAAAAACGTTATCCATGGAGGCAAAGAAGGGAATGTACAAAAGTATAGTGGTACCAACACTCTTATATGGGTGTGAAGCATGGGTTGCAAATGCTGCAGCGAGGAGGAGGCTGGAGGCAGTGGAGATGTCCTGTCTAAGGGCAATGTGTGGTGTAAATATTATGCAGAAAATTCGGAATGTGGAAATTAGGAGAAGGTGTGGAGTTATTAAAAGTATTTGTCAGAGGGCTGAAGAGGGGTTGTTGAGGTGGTTTGGTCATTTAGAGAGAATGGATCAAAGTAGAATGACTTGGAGAGCGTATAAATCTGTAGGGGAAGGAAGGCGGGGTAGGGGTCGTCCTAGAAAAGGTTGGAGGGAAGGGGTAAAGGAGGTTTTGTGGGCGAGGGGCTTGGACTTCCAGCAAGCATTGGAGCGTGTTAGATAGGAATGAATAGAGACGAATGGTTTTGGGACATGACGATCTGTTGGAGTGTGAGCAGGGTAACATTTTGTGAAGGGATTCAGGGAAACCAGTTAATTAATTTAGTTGGACTTGAGTCCTGGAAATGGGAAGTACAAGGCCTGCACTTTAAAGGAGGGGTCTGAGATAGTGACAGCTGGGAGGGACTTTTCTCAGCTGTCGTATCTGAGCTCCTCTGCAAAGACAGTGATTATGTATGAGTGTGGTGAAAGTGTTGAATGATGATGAAAGTATTTTCTTTTTTGGGGATTTTCTTTCTTTTTGGGTCACCCTGCCTCGGTGGGAGACGGCCGACTTGTTGAAAAAAAAAAAGAAAAAAAAAAGAAGGAACACTGCAGAAGGCCTACTGGCCCATGCAAGGCAAGTCCATGTCACCCCCCAGCTTAGACCAATGACCCACCTAGTCAGGTCACATCCTCTGAAGGAAGGAGCACAGCATCAGACCTAGTAGCACAAGCTAGTCAGGTCCAACTCATACCCACCCACAACCACTCAAGTATTTATCGAACCTATTTTTACTTTCCTCTTATAAGGGGAGTATTAATGCGACATGACATCATTGAAACCATGGTGGTTGCCACATTATTTGCTCTAGCTGGCACTCAATTGAACTAGTGCTCCCCCAAGGTACTAAGTGGTCCCAGATTTTTTTAATACTGCGCACACTGAGGGCGCAGACCCATTCTCTCATGTCTAGGCGACTCAGGCCTATTGCACTAAATTTGAAGGAATGAAAAATAAAACGTAGATCTACATTCGGAGCAGTACGCGTACAAATGTATATCTACGTTTGGACAGTTAAAGGGTTAATCTATAAAGAACAAAAAAGTACAATACGTACATAAATAACCCACTTGACGTTTTGATAAAAAATTGTACCATTAACCCTTTGACTGTCAGAAGGCCCCATTCTGAAACTGTCATTCTGTCACAAAATTTTGAAAAAAAAAAAAAAAAAAATTCTTATGAAATTATAGAGAATCTTTTCCCGATGGTAATAACACCAAAAGTACGAAATTTGATGGAAAACTTATGGAATTACGGTCTCGTGAAGTTAGCGATGTCGGCGATATATACGCATCGGCGACTTTTTCAGCCAATTTCATTGTTACAGTCGACCAAAATCATAAGATATTTCTTTAGAACTCCATTTGTTTTATCGATTGAGTACAAGAAACCACCAATTTACCGATTACAACTACCCAATAAAGTGGTCAGAAATTGGCAATATGGCCAATTTCATGCAAAATAAAAAAGATGTCAATTTCAAAATAGGGTCCAGAATAAACAATGCAGACATTCCTGGCACTAAAATAAGATTTTCTCTGTTCATTAGTCACGTCTTTAGGCCCCTCTTATATTACTCTTGCTTTCTATTTTGATTTTTTATTCACACAAAAAATAGAAGATTTACTGTTATGCAGACTACTGCATTATTGTAAAAATGGTATAAATAATATCAGTGCACTTTTGTAAGAATATTAGACTCACCAGTTGACATGTATTGGACGCGTGGCGTGATTTGTTTACTCTTGAACATTGGCAAAAATCGAACATTTCTGCTAATTTGAGCTCAATTTCAAGGTCATTTTCTTCATGAAACTAATCAAAATCATCTCTATTTCTGTAATATGTTTTCCATTCTATCAAATGAGACTATGAAAAAGAGAATACAGCCATAAATACTATACGAAAATACACCTCAAGGTCGGCGTTTTAATCCAAAAACACAGTCGGAGTTTTTTTTCTCTCATTATGCACTGCGTGCTGCAGGATATTTTTTATACAGCACACACTGACCACACAGACCCATTCTCTCATATGTGGGCCTACCAGCTTTCTCTCACTTGATTTGAAGCCGCTAGAATTTTTGAGTATATATACGTCAGAAACAGTGGCTCGTAAGATGTATATATATGACCGAAACAGTCAAAGGGTTAATGGTGTGACCAGTTAATGGTACAAGTCGGAGTAAAACGTCGTCATAAATATCAGTCTAATGTGCGTGGGTTGTTTGTGTATATGCATAGCTCGTTAATACGGTGCTTCGCTTGAGAGCGCTTCGATAATACAGCACTTTTCAATTTTATTCACGTTTATTTTCAATTTTAATATTTACTAAATGTTGGGTTGTATGATATAGAAAATACAAAATACTGTAATATTTACCAAATGCGGGAGTGTATGTGGCGGAAAACAAGCGACTGCCCCAGTTGTCGTACTGGAACAGCCTCACAAACTTTCCACTGGCCGCGGCAAAGCACTGGACTCGTCCATTCTCACGATCGGCAACGCACACTTCATTGTCGTCCTCAGCCAGCGTCAGTGCGTGAGGGATACTGAAGGTCCCTGGTGTCGCTGTACCCAGTCTTAAACCTGCGTTCAATATAATTATTATTATTATAATTATTGTTACTACTACTATTACTACTACTTCAATGTACATAAAAGGGCCTAAAATCTGGAACTCCCTGCCTGAAAACTCTAGAACCACAGACTCAACCACCATTTTCAAAACTACCATTAAAAAACATCTTATCTCCCTAACACACCCCATCATCAGCTAACCAAATGAAAACCACCTAATTCTCTTTTTTGTATAATGAACACATCCAAAACAATACAGTGGTACCCCGACTTACGATATTTTTTCATTCCAGAATGCTGTTCAAGTGCCATTACCAAACGAATTTATCTCCATAAGAAATGATGTAAAATAGACTAGTCCTTTTAGACCCCCAAAATTACACTTACAAAAGCATTTAAAAAAATAAACTTACATAAAAGGGTGAGTTTGGGGACCATCGTAAGTCGGGGTACCACTGTATATTCTTACTCTCATTATCTGTAATTCCCCCTAATTTACACTTACACTCACCCAAATAACTTCTTCTTTCTTTCAACACGTCGGCCGTTTCCCACCGAGGCAGGGAGGCCCAAAAGGAAAAACGAAAGTTTCTCACTTTTACATTTAGTAATATATTCAGTAATATATTTTAGTCGCCTCTTACGACACGCATGGCTTACGGAGGAAGAATTCTGTTCCACTTCCCCATGGAGATAAGAGGAAATAAGAACAAGAACTAGTAAGAAAATAGAAGAAAACCCAGAGGGGTGTGTATATATATGCTTGTACATGAATGTGTAGTGTGACCTAAGTGTAAGAAGAAGTAGCAAGATGTACCTGAAATCTTGCATGTTTATGAGAAAGAAAAAAGACACCAGCAATCCTACCATCATGTAAAACAATTACAGGCTTTCGTTTTACACTCACTTGGCAGGACGGTAGTACCTCCCTGGGCAGTTGCTGTCTACCAACCTACTACCTAGGACCCAAATAACTGTAAACATTAAATTCTTAATACAGTGGACCCTCGGATTTCGTACTGCTCCCAACTCAAATAATTATGTAAGTGTATTTTTGTAAGTGCTTTTGTAAGTGTATTTTTGGGGGTCTGAAACGACTAATCTAATTTACATTCATCGTTATGGGAACAAATTTGTTCGGTAACGGCACTCAAACAGCATTCTGGAAAGAATTACTGACGAAATCCAGGGTACCACTGTATAGCTATTGCCTATTAAATCTGAAGTTTGTCCTAAGTTTGCCTAAGATACTCTCCCAATATAGGAGCTTTAATAGAAACAGTGTATCATGCCAAGACAAAACCATTCCCATTACTAAATTAACTAATTGTAATATTGTTATATGTTTTGCACTACCTCACTATTATAAATCTAATTAATCACTACAGTTACCTAACTTTTATATCTGTACTGCTCCATAACCTGTGTCAATATAGAGTAAGAATTAGTATGCCCGAAATGCCTAGGCCTGCTAGTGGCCTTCTTTTTAATTAATATTTTATAACATGTAAACCACACATTGTAAGCTTTGCAAGGAAATTAAGATTTTGATTTTCATTACTATGACCACTGCTATTATTATTATTATTATTATTACTACTACTGCTACTATTACTACTACCATGACTTCAGCTACAGCTACTGCTATTATCATTTTAACCATTATTATTACAGATCTAACTGCATAGTATGGACTTACGAGGAATTAACGAGTCACTGAGAAATTCTGTATGAAAATCCAAAATTTCCACTGGAACCAAAACTGAAAACATTTGATATCGATTTTTTAAAATTCTTTCCTCAAAACAAGAGACAGATTTCTAACATTTTTAATATAATAATTTGGATTTTGAGTATTTTTCACAAGTCAAAGAATCAAAATTTGACTTCAAAATGGCATTTCTAAATACAGTCAGCTGTCTTATAAAGCTCCTTTATTCAATTCAATCACATTCACAAAAAATCGTAATACAGTGGTCCCTCGACTAGCGGTCATAATCCATTCCAGGAGCTAGGCCTTAACACGAATTGCTCGAAAGTCGAAACCTTATTTCCCATAAGAAATAATGTAAATACAATTAATCCGTTTCCACCCAAAAATATTCACAAAAAATTCATTTTTTTAAAGAATAAATACTATAGTTTTACATACAGAAAACAATGAGAAATAAATATAAAGCACTAATTATAATGGACAAATGAACAGTTAAATAAGTTTTACCTTTATTGAAGACTCTTGTTGGCATATGAGAGAGTTTGTTTGGAGGCAGGACAAAATAGTCCTTCAATATGACAATAATAATGATATCAACTCCACAGCTTATTTATCTAGCACAATTCATCTAATATGACATATTAAACAATATTAATAACATAGAAACATGATATAAACTCTAGAATGAATAAAACATGTCATTATGAATCTAAGGACTGGTGGAGTGTGTTGGTGTTGTTGTTGGGTATAAAGGGCACTGACCATAAGCCGTGGTGGTAGTCGGTTTCAGCAGAAAGCCAACAACACTATTCACACAAACAATGTGCATAATTTATAAATAAGAAACATTTACACTTTAATTTATAAATAAGAAATATTTACACTTTAATTTATAAATAAGAAATATTCACACTTATACAAATAAGAAATACTTACACTTACCTTGGAGGAGATGGTGGCAGAGGACGGCGCTCTTCTCAGTGTCCCTATAATCCTCAAACAACATTGTAGGAGTTAAGTTTCTTGTCGTCATTTTCTATCGATTAATCGCTTAACTTACTTAAGTAAGTTTATTCAGGTATGCACAAATCCAGTTATACATAGATTATCATACATAGCAGCATATGTGTAGAAAACCTTGGATAACCCAAAAAAGTCAGACAGAGTGACTTATTTCCATTGCTACACTGTTAATGCTACACTTTATCGACTTGTGAAGCTTCTTTGGACCCATGGTGACTTATTTCACAGTGACAATCACTAAACCAGCAATAAACACAATAAATTTATTGTGAAATGTTTGAAAGAGCACGCTGGATAATGTTCTCTCAATGGTAAACAATGCTAGACTGGCGTCCTGCATTGCGAGGCGCACAAGCTCGGGCAGGCGGACAGGTCTGCTACGGACCGCTACACGAAGGAATGGCCTCTACACGAGGGAAATATTTACCGAATTTACCGATATACGGAATCACCTTAACACGAGGGACCACTGTACTATATATAGCGCTTAAAAGTCTGATTTTTTTTTTTTTTGGTATATATGATTTGACGGGCACGTCCAAAATCTGAATGGCATATTGGAAAGCCTTCATAGTACAGCCTCTCCACACTTAACAACAGAGTTCCGTTCCTGAGACCACATCGTTAAACAAATTCGTCACTAAGTGAGGAGCATACACGTATTACAGTGGACCCTCGCCATTTGAATTTAATCCGTTCCAGGAGCTTGTTCTTAACGTGAAATGTTTGAAAGGCGATTTAATTTTTCCCATAAGAAATAATGGAAATACAATTAATCCGTTCCAGAAATCCAAAAATATATAAAAAATAATATATTTTAATAAAATTAAACTTCTACATAGACAAAAACATTAAATACTACAGTGCTGTACTACTAAAAGTATTAGTAAATAAATGCAAGTCTTTTTACTTACCATTATTGAAGATTGTCAATGGCATATGGAAGAGAGGGAGGAGGAGTGAGGGAGGGAGGGGTTAGTGTTTGGAAGGGAAATCCCCTTCCAGAAGGACTTCAGGTACCAAAGCCCTATCTGGGGTTACTTCTTTTCTTTGTCTTTTAATCCCACTAGGACCAGCTTGGGAGTCACTGGACACTTTAACAAAATAACTGTCCACAGTCCTCTGTTTCTGGCGCCTTTTCAACATGTTCCTGAAGAAGGACATTGTTTGGTCACTGAACATGCTGCTGTTATGGCTTGTTTGAGCTTGTTCAGGGTGGTATTTTTCAACAAAACTTTGCAATCTATTCCACATTGTACACATCTCCTTAATCTCTGAAGAAGGCACCTTCTTCAGCCCCTCTTCCTCCTCCTCCTCCCGTGAATCAATAGCCTCAAATCTGGTCTGATGCTCTTCCATTTCCAGCTCTTGCAGCTCTTGAGTTGTTAGCTCTACCCTGTGGCCCTGCACTAACTCTTCCACATCCTCGCCACTCACCTCCAACCCCATGGACTTGCCCAATTCCACAATAGAGTCCACAACAGGCACAGGGTCGGCAGGGTCAGGGTCAGCCTCAAACCCTTCAAAATCCCTCTGTTGGACACAACCTGGCCACAATGGTCTCCAAGCACAGTTCAAAGTCCTTGAAGTCACTCCCTCCCAAGCCTTGCCTATAAGGCCTATGCAGCTGTAGATATTGAAATGATTCTTCCAGAACTCTCTAAGGGTCAATTCACTGTTCGAGGTCATTTCAAAGCACTTTTCAAACACTGCTTTTGTGTAGAGTTTTTTTGCAGTTACAGATGACCTGCTGGTCCATGGGCTGGAGGAGAGGAGTGGTGTTAGGAGGCAAGAACTTCAGTTTTATAAATTTGAAGTCTTCACACAGTAGGTCTTCCATGTTTTGAGAATGTGAAGGAGTATTGTCCAGCAACAGGAGGCACTTTTTGTCTAAACCCTTTTCCTGTAGGTATTTTCTCACACTGGGGACAAACACTTCATGGATCCAGTCACTGAAAAGGTGCTTTGTGACCCATGCATTCTGACTAGCTCTCCACAAGACACAATCTACTTTTGACGACATTGTGTCTCTTGAACACTCTGGGATTTTCTGAGTGATACACTAGTAAAGGCTTTAATTTAAAATCCCCACTAGCATTACTACACATCATGAGAGTTAGCCTGTCTTTCATAGGCTTGTGTCCTGGCAGTGCCTTTTCTTCCTGAGTAATGTAGGTCCTGTTGGGCATTTTCTTCCAAAACAGGCCTGTTTCGTTACAATTGAACACTTGTTCAGGTTTCAATTTTTCAGTCTTTATGTAGTCCTGAAATTCAGTTGTGAATTTTTCAGCTGCATGTTTGTCTGAACTGGCAGCCTCACCATGCCTTACCACATTATGTATGCCACTACGATTTTTAAATCTCTCAAACCAGCCTTTGCTGGCTTTAAATTCACTACCATTACAATCAGCACACACTATCACCCGCTAACTCTTTATCCTTGATCCACACCAGCAACAACTTCTCAATCTCTTTGATTATTTGTGGTCTATTTTTGGCTCGCACAGTAACACCTTTTGCAACATCAGCTTGCTTAATTTCTTCCTTCTTAAGAAGGATAGAAGCAATAGTTGACCTGTTTTTGCCATATATCCTGGCAAGATCACACAATCGCACACCACTCTCGTATTTTTGTATTATTTCCTTCTTCATTTCTACGGTGTTTCTCACTTTTATCAGCCCAGGGGTACCACTAGGAACTTTCTTGGGACCCATGGTAGCTTATTTCACAGTTGCACTTAATGAACAAACTCCAAAAAATTATAATTAAGTGTGAAATGTCTGGAGAAGCGTGCAGGGTATTGTTCTCTCGAGTGTAAACAACGCGGGACTGGCTCTCCACGCCTGCACTGTGAGGCACCCAAGCGCCTGGGCCGACAGGTCACGAACGTATTCGTTCGACTCGCGATAATTTGTTCGCATGACGATACCAAATTTTTTGTACTAATGACGATTTGTTCGACTGCCGAGCCGTTCGAATAGCGGGGGTCCACTGTATAATGGTAGTGAGTTTGTGTCAACCATCTTTGATAATGTTTTAATGTCACCTTTGCACCATTTATAACATTTCTGGTATATTCTTAAATGTTTATACAGTAGTGTACTGTATATTGAGATAAACAGAATAGAGGAAATCAGCTCTAATATACATTATTAAGGTATGAATACTGGTCAGAGAGCCCGTCGTAAGTCCGAGGTATCGGTAAACAAGTACATCGCTAAGTGAGGAGAGGCTGTACAGTGGAACCTCAGTACTTGAACTTAATTCATTCCAGAAGGCTGTTCGAGTGAAAATCCATTCGAGTATCAAACAAATTCTTCCCAACCAATTTTCTTTTAGGTTGGCTGTTATCACCAACCCTCTTAGGCCCCATGGTAACTTATTTATACAAATATAAAAAACACCAAAAAATGCAAAGAAACAAAACAGTTTACAGTGAAGTTCTGGCAGGTCGTGTTTGTTTGGTCGAGTGCTGAGCTTTGCTCGAGTAGGGAGCTGTTCGAGTACCGAGGTTCCACTGTACGCAGAAATAATTTTTGAAAGAAGTTTTTAATTCCATTGGCAAAACGATCATATAGAGGCACAACGTGAGTGAGGCGACTGTGAATGAATATTTTTATACAATGAATTACAGTAGACCGTCATTTAGCACGGTAGTTACATTCCTGAAAAACGTCGTGTTAGATAATTAAAAGAACTTATGGGAAAAATAGGGTTACGTTCCTGGGAGTCCCCAAAAAGCCAAACAAGTTTTTTTTTAGACCAACAGATCTTACAAAAATAAAAGTGAATATGTAATTGTAGTTCATTATCGTGATGTATTATGTTGTTTTTACTGCTTAAGACTACAAATGTAACAGAAATAATAGTATTTACCTTAAATTGTGGGTGCTGGTGTTTGTGGATAATTGTGAAGAGTGGAGAGTTATGCTGTGGCCCTACTGGGCTGAGGTGGATGGTAGAGGTTCTGGAACTGAAGTCGATGGTTGAACTGAGTGTCTAACTTTAAGTCATTCAGTAAGTCAGTAAAGTCAGTCAAGTCAGTCAGTAAGTCAGTCAAGTCATTCAGTGTGTCAGTCAAGTCATTCAGTAAGTCAGTAAGTCAGTCAAGTCATTCAGTAAGTCAGTCAAGTCATTCAGTAAGTCAGTCAAGTCATTCAGTAAGTCAGTCAAGTCATTCAGTAAGTCAGTCAAGTCATTCAGTAAGTCAGTCAGTAAGTCAGTCAAGTCAGTCAGTAAGTCAGTCAAGTCAGTCAGTAAGTCAGTCAAGTCATTCAGTAAGTCAGTCAAGTCATTCAGTAAGTCAGTCAGTCATTCAGTAAGTCAGTCACTCAAACTTTGCAATTCCTAGACTTGAACGCTTAAACCTTTTCTTGTCACTTGCTGGAACACTTGTATGCTTACTGGGTGCCATGATTGCTTGGTAGATTTATGAAAATGCAATGAAAATGAGAAAATGTATGAAAATAAACACAGCGAGCTTCCCAATTATTGTCGTCCTGCACGCGTATGAACCAAACTTAACGCTGGGAGGGATGCGTGGGTTGGTGAGGGTGGCGGGGGATAGCAGTAGGACTCCCCCACTGACTCAATGGTTTAAACCAGCGCGGGCGACCGCGCGCTCAAAATTTTTTCCCTTCCCGTGACCGTGTAATATCATTTTAACGTCGTGTTAGATAATAATGTGCCACAATTCTTCAATCGTGCAATACCCGTAACGTGCAACATAATTTCGTGCTAAATGACGGTCTACTGTACTAATGTGCAATGAACACTTGTTAGTGCACAATAATAAAACATATGCACACACAAATTTGGAAAATTAATTGATTTGTATACAGGTGGTCCTCGACTTACGATGGTTCGACTTATGATGGTTCAACTTACGATGGTTCAATTTACAATGGTATGACTTACGATGGTTTGACTTATGATGGTTCTACTTATGGCTCTACTTACAATGGTTCGACTTACGATGGTTCAGCTTATGATGGTTCAATTTACGATGGTTTGACTTACGATGGTTCAACTTACGATATTTCAACTTTACGATGGTACAAAAGCAATTACTCTGGAGATGAAACTTAAGATAATTACCCAACTTGAAGTCAACAAGTCCCTAACTTGTTTTCATTTATTGACTTTTCAATACTGGTATTTAGTTACAGTAATTATTTGTTTATTTACTTATTCACTGACAGTAGTTATTTATTGACTTATTTAGCATATACAGTGGTCCCTCGGTTTTCGCAGAAAATTTGTTCCAGAATGCTGCTCAAGTGCCATTACCGAACGAATTTACTTCCTTAAGAAATAATGTCACGTAGGTTAGTCTATTTCAGACCCCCAAAAATACACTTGCAACAGCACTTACGAAAATACACTTACATAAATGTTCGAGTTTGGAGATGCACGAAAACCGAGGGACCATCATATTCGACTTACGATATTTTCAACTCACAATGGGTTTGTTGGAACATAACCCCATCATAGTTCAAGGACCACCTGCATTTGAACCTCCTGCTGGGGTCCTCTTCAGATTTAAATAAAAAACACGTTGTATTTTGTGTCATATAAGATGCACCATCATATAGGACTCACCCTGAATATGCCATGAAATATAACCCTCATTTATTATTTTTTTTAAATTGTTCTCTTTTTTTAAGCAGAATTATTCGTAGATCTCAAGTCTGACCCCCTAACCTTGACACCAATATTGACCTTCACTGTGAAGGACTCAGTTTATTCTGAGGGTCAGATTCTGAATAAAAGGAATCTTATATGGTGCAAAATGCACTTTTTCAAGGTGATAACATACCCCCTAGACCGCTACCACTGGACTTTCCGAACTGGAACAGAAGTTTCCCGTCGGCGGAAAATTTGAGTACTCGAGAGTTGCAGTAGCCGTCGGAGACAAAGAATTCTCCGCTCTGCAAGACGGCAACCCCGGTTGGCTTGCAGAAGTGAGTGTCGTCGCTTCCGGACTTGAATCTGAAAAATAGAAATCATGAATAGATTAGTCTGTGTTTTTAAGGACATGTGACTAAGACTACAGTAGGCCTACTGGCCTATACTTAGCCTACATAGTTCATTCATAACTAATCTGTGACGCGTTGCCTGCTGAGGTGGGTTGACCTGAAGAAAAGAAGAAACCCTGCAACTGTTATTCATTCAGTCACCGTCTCACCGTGACTCTCTGAAGTGCAACACTCCTGCACATCCTCTAGAGTACAGGCACTGTACTTTCCAACTCCAGGACTCAAGTCCAGCTAACTGGTTTCACTTCCATACGTCTTCTAGAGTACAGGCACTGTACTTTCCACTTACAGGACTCAAGTCTGGCTAACTGGTTTCTCAAAATACAAAAACAAAATCCCTCCCTCTTTCTTTCTAAAAATATTGTTCACTAACTTTGTTCCAAATGTTCAGAGAGGTTGTACCTGTACACTAACCTTGTTCCAAGTGTTAGGAGAGGTTGTCCATTACCATAACCAGCCGGGAACTTAAACACCTGGTGCAATCCAACATCCGTCACCCATATATTGTCTTCCTTGTCCAGGGTTAATCCGTGTGGCATGAAGAAACTGTCAATTGAAGCGGAATTAACAGTGGACATTATAAGCCTCGTGCTTATAGTAAGTCCTCAGCTTACGAACACATTAGGAATTTTCTGTATTGCGTATATTCATAATACAGGAAGTCTTGTGTATAATAATGATATACACAATAGTACATAAGATTCTCAATGTGTTTCAAAGTCGAGCCATAAGCCCATGGTTATGCAGAGCATTTTGGGCAAGTATAAGCCTAATGTAAGCCTACAATACTGACCATCGCAGCTATAAGGTTAAATCCCCACTAGTTCCCGTGGGTTGTTTGTAATTGTGTCATTACAATTTTTGTGAGTCATTGACAGGAAATTTTAAAAAAAAAAAAAAAAAAAAAAAACTGATAAGATGCAAGTTATAAGGAATTCACTAAAACATCAGAACTGAGCTGAAGTCTTAATGGAACTTGACAAATTGATAACACAGTACAGATGAAACTGTACCCAGCGTGAAGGCGGCAAGTCCACAACTTGTATTTACTTTTCAATACAGTGGACCCCGAGTTTCGGTCACCTGGGGGTCTGAAAGGACTAATCTAATTTACATTTTTCCTTAACCCTTTGGGGTCGACAGGCCTTCTCAGGAAAGTGTTCCTGGGGTCGAAATTTTTTGGAAAAAAAAAAATAATTTTTCTTATGAAATGATAGAGAATCTTTTCCGATCATAACGCCACCAAAATTATGAAATTTGATCGAAAACTAACGGAATTATGCTTTGCGAAGTTAGCGGTAGCCATGACACTTACGCATCGGCGATTTTGCCCACTTTGAGCCCTATTTTCGACATATTCCAATGTATCAGTCTCCTAAAATTATAGCTATTTCGCTAGAACTCCATTTCTTCTATCGATTGAGTACAAGAAACCGCCTTTTACCAATTTCATCTACCCAAAATAGTGGTCAGAAAATGGCAATTTTCCAATTTCACACAAATTTCAAACGATGCCAATTTCAAAATAGGGTCCAGAGTAAACAAGGCAGACATTCCTGGCACTAAAATAACATGTTCTCTGTTCATTAGTCACGTCTCCAGGCCCTGTTCCATTACTTTTGCTTTTCATTTTGAATTTTTATTCTCACAAAAATAGAAGATTTACTGTTATGTATACAGCTGCATCATAGTAAAAATGGTATAAATAATATCAGAGCACTTGTGCATGAATATAAGACTCGCAAGTTGATGTGTATTAGAGGCATGGTGTGATTTGTTTACTCTTGAACATCGTCAAAAATCGAACATTTTCGCTACTTTGAGCTCAATTTCAAGGTACTTGTCATTGTTATACCAATCAAAATCATCTCTATTTCTGTAATATATCTTCCATTCTATCAAATGAGACCAAGAAAACGAGAATACATCAATAAATACCATACGAAAATCGACTGCAAAGTCGCTGTTTTAATCTCTTTTTATGCAGTGTGTACCGCAGGATTTTTATACTGCGCACACTGACCACACAGACCCATTCTTTCATATGTATGCCTACCAGACGTTTTCTGCTTAAACTGAGGCCGCTAGAATTTGGGCGTACTAGTACGGCACCAACCCCTGCTCGTAAAACGTACTAGTACGGCACCGACCCCCAAAGGGTTAAGGGAACAAATTCGTTCAGTAATGGCACTTGAACAGCCTTCTGGAATGTATTATGACCGAAACTCGGGGGTCCACTGTACTGCTATTTATTTATTTTTTATTAACACACTGGCTGTTTCCCACCAAGGTAGGGTGGCCCAAAAAAGAAGAAAATTTTATCATCACTCGCTCCACCACTGTCTTGCCAGAGGCCTGCCTACACTACAGTTATAAAACTGCAACTTATCAACACCCGTCCTTCACTGTTTATTTATTCAGTGAGAGTAATTATTTATTGACTCATTTAGTTTATGGGGTTGCGCAGTGGCGTCGTAAGGGGGGCGGGCCGCCCCGGGTGACACCATCAAGGGGGTGACACCATAGAGCCTCTAAAGAAGGTGACACTAATACACAAAACATTGCTGCACCAACATAAGAGAAGAATCCTTCATTTCTACATAGTCTATTATATGATTACAGAGTACAAATAGGCCTATACAGTGGTACTCTCTTACGAACAAAATTCTTCCAGTCGGCTATTCAAGTGCCGATACCGAAGGAATTTTTTCCCATAAAAGTAATGAAAATTAGGTTAGTCCATTTCAGACCCCAAAAATACACTTACAAAAGCACATAAAAATACACTTACATAATTGTTCGAGTTTTGAGCTGCTCGTAAGTAGAGGTACCACTGTATAGGGAAAATCATTGATTCTGATGTGATAGATGATTTTGCAGGATTGAAGGCAAGGAAATGTAAGATCAGATTCACTGAGATGTTACCTGTACTCAAGGTCACTGAGATGTTACCTGTACTTAAGGTCATTGAGATGTTACCTGTACTCAAGGTCACTGAGATGTTACCTGTACTCAAGGTCACTGAGATGTTA
>WNWK01031870.1:0-22360 GCA_009830355.1 Cherax destructor
TTAATGGCACTAGGACCAGCTTGAGAGTCACTGGACCCCTGTTGCACAAAAATTGTTCCTGACAGCTCTGTTTCTGGCGTCTCTTTAAAATTTCCCTAAAATGGGACATGAGATTGTCATTGAACATGTCGCAGATACGGCCTGTAACAGCTTTGTTAGGGTGATGTTCCTCCATAAATGTTTGCACCCTACTCCGCATTGCACAAATCTCCTTGTTCTCTGAAGAAGGCACCTTATTTCCTCTCTCTTCCTCCTCCTCTGAAGCAATTTCCTGTTGCTGTTCCAGATGAGGGTCTTGCAGCTTTTCAGTGGTTAGTTCTTCATTGTGGTCCTCCACCAACTCTTCCACATCCTCGCAACTCACATCCAACCCCATGGAATTCCCCAATGCCACAATAGATTCCACAACTGGCATAAGGTCCTCAGGGTTAGCCTCAAACCCTTCAAAATTCCTCTCTTGGACACATTCTGGCCACAATTTTCTCCAAGAAGAGTTCAAAAGTCCTGGAAGTCACTCCCTGTCATGCCTTATCTATAAGAGTTATGCAATTGAGGATATTGAAGTGATTTTTACAGAACTCTCTTAGGGTCAATTCAGTGTCTGAGGTCACATCAAAGCACCTTTAAAACATTGCTTTGGTGTAGAGTTTTTTGAAGTTTGAAATGATCTGCTGGTCCATGGGCTGGATGAGAGAAGTGGTATTAGGGGGCAAGAACTTCACTGTGATGAAATGAAACTCCTCCACCATTTGGTCATCCAAGTCTGGAGCATGAGCAGGAGCATTGTCTATTTCCAGGAGGCACTTGAGTTCCAATTTATTTTCCAGGAGGTATTTCTTCACACTTGGGCCAAACACTTCATTGAACCAATCAAGGAAAATTTCCCTCATGACAAATGCCTTACTATTAGCCTTCCACATCACACACAAATTAGCCTTGGTGACACTGTTTTTCTTGAAAACACTGGGATTTTCAGAGTGATACACCAGTAAAGGCTTCACTTTGAAATCCCCACTAGCATTACTTCAGAACATGAGAGTTGGCCTGTCTTTCATAGGCTTGTGTCCTGGCAGTGCCTTTTCCTCCTGCGTGATGTAGGTCCTCTTTGGCATTTTCTTCCAAAAGAGGCCTGTTTTGTCAATTGAACACTTGTTGGGGGAGGAATTTTTCAGCCTCTATGTACCCCTTGAATTCACGCACATATTTTTCAGCTGCACATTTGTCAGAACTCGCAGCCTCACCATGCCTTACCACACTGTGTATGCCACTGCGCTTCTTAAATCTATCAAACCAGCCTTTGCTGGCCTTAAATTCACTAACATCAACACTCGTTGCAGGCATTTCTTTTTTACGAGATCATCATGCAACTGCCTTGCCTTTTCACAAATTATCGACTGCATAACACTATCTCCTGCTAATTGTTTCTCGTTGATCCACACCAACAACAACTTCTCCACATCTTCGAGTATTTGCGATCTCTTTTTTGTGAGCATATTTACTCCTTTTGCAAAAACAGCTTCCTTGATTTCCTTTTTCTTGGCCACGATGGAAGCGATGGTTGTATGGGGTTTCCCATACCTCCTGGCAAGATCGGCCACACATACGCCTTTTTCATATTTCTCTATTATTTCTTTCTTTAATTCTATCGTGTTTCTCCCCCTTCTTTACCAAAAGGGCTGGCACTAAGAGCTTTGTTTGGGCCCATGGTGGCTTTATTTAGCAGTTGCAAGCACTAAAAAGAATGGAATATTATGAAATGTATCGTATGAATGCGTGGGATCGTGCTTACTCACTGATAAACAATGGTACACTGACTGTGAATGATGTGTGGGGCCGCTTGGACTCGTTCAGGATGAACAACTATTAGCGAGTCAAATGACGATCTGCGAGGCAATATTTTGACAAAAAAAAGTTACGATTAGCGAAAATTAAGAAATCTGATGCTTACGAAAAACGAGGTCCACTGTAATTGGATACTATACATATAGTGGTACCTCGAGTTACTAGCAGGTCCCAACTCGAACAATTATGTACGTAAGTGTATTTTTGTAAGTGCTTTTGTAAGTGTATTTTTGGGGGTCTGAGACAGATTAATGTAATTTTCATTATTCCTTATGGGAACAAATTCATTCGGTATCGGCACTCGGACAGCCTTCTTGAATGAATTAAGT
Source organism: Cherax destructor (assembly GCA_009830355.1). NCBI lineage: Eukaryota > Metazoa > Arthropoda > Malacostraca > Decapoda > Parastacidae > Cherax > Cherax destructor. The sequence continues at coordinate 2,172 of WNWK01031870.1, forward strand.
TCATAACTCGAGGTACCACTGTACAGTGTACATACAGTAGGACCCCCGTATCCGTGGGGGATATGTTCCAAGGACCTGCCATGGATACCGAAACTGTGGATAGTCCTATACATACTTATTATAAAGTTTAATTGATAAATTATGCACAATAAGTGGAGAATTATCACTTATTCACTGATGGGAAGCACTTCATGGCTTCTCTTAGGCTTTGAAGAATTGCCAGCTTTTCTACTTTTGCACTTAGGGGCCATTATTAAGCAAAATTAAGAGGTATTTTTGGGCCACAGTAAACTGGATAACAAACCATGGATACTGAATCAGTTGATATGGGAGTTCTGCTGTACATATAATGGAATGTGTTTAGGGTGCTGAAAGGTTCTAGTGCTGTGTAAAAGAAGTAGAACAACAACAGCATGTAATGCTGATGGTCTGTGGAACAATTTGTACAATTAGAAAAAGGTGATAATAAAGCTTGTGAAATGAGTAATCCTTATCATGACCTGAAAAGAATAAAAAGGTCAATAAAGGTAAATGAAAATGAAAGGGATCTCTCACATCTAGAATCATTGCTGTGAAGTAGGCTCTAGAGCAGGCAATGATGCCTTCTTGCCAGGTGTATAGGGTGAAATAAAGTGGATACACATTAGAATACCTGAAAACTTCAGTATAACCATTGTTACTCAGAAAAGTGGGAACCCCTGGGGCCTAAGGCCTTGTCTAAGGGCAATGGTAAAAGTTACACTATTACAAATAAAAAATACATTTGTAATAAACGACTGTTTGGGATACTAAGTAAAATCTCATATTTCAGATATTTATTATATTATATTAATATAAAAACATATACTCTGAATAAAAACATATAATCTTATAATTTGTGTAAAAACATATTTATATACACAATCATAGTACACTAAAATACCACAAGTAAAATCATATACTCAGTGCTTATCAAGTCGCTGCCATCATCGTGTCACGCAGGACACTACCATACCTCGTCATGATACTCCTTCTCCACCGTGTCCTCAGACACCCTTATCTCTGTCTTATGGCACGCATACGGGGTTCCACGACACCCGATCTCCCTGTACCATAAGACTCCAACGCTGTGTCACACGACACCTTCTCTGTGCCACATGGCACGCCCCCTGCATCATGAACCCATCTCTAATAAAACCTGTGCACAGCGTCTTGACACACACCAAATACACGACTCTTAACTTATGTCGTGCCACCGTCACAAACTCTCTGGATGCACCACTGAATACCTGACACTCCGGGTAACAATACCAGTGTTACACAAGACACCATAACATATCAGTGTCACACAAGACACCTCAGGTACATAATTTCAGGTACATAGTCGCAGGTACGAAGAAAGTCAGTAGGTAATTCTGATGACCAGACTTGCCGCTCTCCTCATTACAGTGTCCTCATCAACTGTACTTGGCCTTGCAAACATCACAAGTACAGAGTTGCTCTCTAGTAACACAGTCTAGAGAGAATAGAGCTTCCAGTTCTCTCAGCACTGGAGCACTGTAGACCTGTCACCAGCACCACACTGCGAAAGTCTGCAACTCTCAAGCAGGTCTGCCTGGCGAACTCCAGTAGTGTATCAGGGAGCTGGTGAACTCTCCCGTCTTGTGTATAGGAGAGTCTCGTTAGCACTGTCAGTCCAGCCGGCCTGTCAGTCAAACATCACGTTTGATTACGTCACAGGCCGGCAGGTAAACTACCTAACAACCATTGTTAGGTAGGGGGCCGTAACATACACAAATCACATGTAAAACTAGGCCACCCAGGGCTATCCCAATCAAAACAGAAAGCGCTAAACCAGCATTTGATACGTGAATGGGTTGGTTATCAGAGGGTTCAGGGAAAATTCCCGTTACAAAACTATACCTTTATTTAATATAACACTATATACACTCACTAAATATTCACCCATCTCTCGTGGCTGAAACGCCAAAAACCCGATACATGAAGAATCGGGAGGCTGGAGTCGCACAAAATAAACAAACCCTGGGCGTATGGGGTAGTGCCCGAGGACACCATGCTATACACTACCCTACTCCTGCCGAAAACTCAACCAACCGAGCCCTGACCACGTCAAGAGCCCCAGAGAGCCTACTGGTAAGCATTAAAGTAGCCTATTGTGTGGATTTCCTAACCAGAGGAGTACAAAACTTAGCTAAAATATGCAGCATCAGGCCTGCATCTTCCACCATGCTGCTCGCTCCATGTGACCCCTCCCCCAAACCAACCACGCTTACCCGCCAGCCAAAACACAGTTGGAAAATATATCCCAGCGAGATTCCTTTACATTTACAGTCTAAAGTCGAATGCCCAGTCTGTGGTGCCGACGACCATGCCAGTCCTTCTTGTACTTTACCTCCCTCTTGCCTTAACTGTCATGAGGCACATCCATCGTACTCTCGCCGTTGTCAGGTTTACCTGAATGAGCGGGAAATCCGTTGTCTCAAAGAGGCGGAAGGCTTCTCGTATGCTATGGCTGTCTCTCATCTACGCCTTCAAGGGAGACTTCCCTGTATTTCCTATTCTAGCATTGCTAAACGTCGCCCCACTTCTGGGGTCCCTACTGCCTCGACTTCCTCTGTGGTTACAACATCCTCCGTCACCCCTGTCTCGAATCCTTTTGCTGTTCTTGGTTCCGAGGTCCCTACCTTGGCATCCCATACTGTCCACTTTCCTTCTTCTACTCACTCGCACAGTTCTGTGTCTACACGCTCTCATCCCCCACCTAAGTCTCAGCGCCCCCCTTCTTCTCATAAGTCCGGCAAAAAATCCCTATTGCCGGGTTCTTCGCCTCCGACTATTTCTGTAACGTGTGTGGAGGTTCATCCTCCTCCTCGTACAATATCTTCATCCCCTGTCCCCTCTCAAGTTCCTTCCCTGACTGTCCCTCCCCAGGCCACTTCCACTCCTGTCCCCTCCCAAGCCCCTTCGACAGTTTCCTCTTCCATCTCCTCGCCCTCTACTTTAGTACAGTCTATAGTCTCCCTGAAGGTTGCTCATTCTCCTTTCATTTCTAATGTAGTCCCACATTCTGCATCTTTGTCTTCCGAAAATCTGGAAGCTATCGCAGAATTTATTGCAGAGTCTGGAACGTTGATGGACACCACTCCACCTTCGGTTCCTCCTCCTCCTCTCTTCTGCGTCTACACCCCTCCTTCCTTCACAGCGTCTCACTCCTCCTCTGATTACGAGTTTTCCGCTGCCTCCACACGAGGACTTTTCTAACCCTAGGCCATAGATACCTCTAACTTCAACTTCTATCTTTCTCTCTATAAATCATGGCTTATTTGCAGTGGAATATCCGAGGCCTCAGGGGTAACTGGGGTGAGCTTCTGGTGTTGCTCTCCCAGTTTTTCCCTGTTGGTGTCTGTTTGCAAGAACCCAAATTGTAATCCTCTGTTATCCGGCCCTATTCAGGCTATGATTTGTTATATTCGTCGGATCCTTCTTCCGATGGAACCTTTAACGAAAGTGCTCTTCTTATACGCACTGGTGTTCCATACTGTCAGCTCTATGTTCATTCTTCTCTACATTACAATATACACTGGTGTATACACTGTTCTTTATATCTCTCCCCTTCGCGAGCATTGTCTCTCCCAGATGTTGATATTCTGGTTTCTTCCTTGCCGCCACCCCTTCTATTACTTGGCGATTTTAACGCACATCATTTTCTTTGGGGAGGGTCGCACTGTGACTCCCGTGGCATTCAGTTGGAGGCATTTCTTGCTTCTCTCCCCCTCCATGTTTTAAATGCGGGTACTCCTACCCATTTCGATCCCCGAACTCATTCTTTCTCCTGCATCGATCTTTCCATCTGCTCTTCATTAACTGTCCTTGACTTCACCTGGTCTGTCCTCCCGGACGTACATGATAGCGATCATTTCCCAATCATCCTTAGGTCCCCTTCATATTCTCCACCTCCTCGTAGCCCACGCTGGCAATTTGACCGGGCGAAATGGGACCTTTACGCACATCTTACTGCCTTTCATGAGGTTCCTTCCTCGTCCTCCATTGATGAGGTTTTAAATCTCTTTTCATCCTCCGTCTTCACAGCAGCTTCACATTCTATCCCACAAACCTTGGGCAAGCATTCTCAGTAGTGCGTGCCTTGGTGGTCTCCTGCTTGTGCTCGGGCAGTACGTTTGAAACGCGCTGCGTGGGGCAGGTATCGGTATAACAGAACCATAGAGAGACTCCTTGGTTTTAAGCAGAAGAGAGCAATTGCTCGCTGTGTCATACGTGACGCTAAACGCACTTGCTGGTGAGATTACGTTTCTACGGTCACTTTGGCTTCTTCAATGAGTGCAGTCTGGAAGAAAGTGCGGAAATTGAGTGGTAAATTCTCCCCCGACCCGGCTCCTGTTCTTCAGGTTGCCAGTGTCGATATAGCGCACACTCTTGCCGTTGCCACTGAAATTGATAATCATCTGGTCCGCATTTCTCAGGGGCTCCATCTATGCCCCTCGTTCCTTTCTTCTAAGTCTGCCAGCGAGTTAAAGCCCTTAGATTTTTCTTCACACAGAGCAGAATCTTATAATGTGCCTTTTACCCTTCAAGAACTGGAGGCAACACTCTCTGCTTGCCGATCATCGGCAGCTGGGCCTGACGGCATACATATTCGTATGCTACAGCATTTACATCAGTCTGCTCTTACTGTCCTCTTACGACTCTTTAATCTTGTATGGTCGCAAGGAGTTTTTCCCCAACTGTGGAAGTCTGCTATTGTTCTCCCTTTTCGCAAACCGGGTACTACGGGACATGATACCTCCCACTACCATCCTATCGCTCTTACCAGTGCAATTTGCAAGGTGATGGAACGTCTAGTTAATAGACGTTTGATGTGGTATTTAGAGACTCACAGTAGTCTTTCCACTAGTCAATATGGCTTTCGTAAGGGCCGTTCTGCCATTGACCCCTTACTGCGCTAGGATACGTATATTCGTAATGCCTTTGCCAATAACCACTCTGTTATCGCCATCTTTTTCGATCTTGAGAAGGCTTATGACACAACTTGGAAGTATAATATCTTGACCCAGGCCCACTCCTTAGGCCTCCGAGTCAATCTACCATTTTTCCTTAAGGTTTTCTTAACTGAAAGACATTTTCGTGTCTGGGTTAGTAATTAGCTTTCCCAGGACTTTGTCCAAGCTGAAGGTGTCCCCCAGGGTTGTGTTCTGAGCACAACTATTTCTCCTTGCTATAAATAATCTGGCATCAGTTCTCCCATCCAACATTTGGTCATCGCTTTATATGGATGACTTTGCTATAGCTTGTGCGGGTGCTGACTGTCACCTCATTGCAGTTTCCCTCCAGCATGCTGTCAACCGAGTTGCCGATTGGGCCACCTCTCGCAGGTTTAAATTTTCTAGTAGCAAAACTCATCAAATTACGTTTACTAGACGTTCAGTGGTCTCTGGTCATCCGTTGTACCTATACGGCTCACGTATCCCAGAACGTGATACAGTCAGGTTTCTCGGCCTCCTGTTTGATCGTCGATTGTCCTGGAAACCTCACATTACCTCTCTGAAGGCAACTTGTCATAGCTGGCTGAACCTCCTAAAAACCCTCGCACATCTCTCGTGGGGGGCTGATCGTAGCACTCTCCTCTGCCTGCATTCAGGCCTAATTTTATTGAAACTCGATTATGGTGACCAGATATATTTGGCGGCCTCCCCAGCTACTCTTTCCAGCCTTAATCCCATTCATCACCAGGGATTGCGTTTATGCCTTGGTGTATTTCGTTCTTCCCCAGTTGAGAGCCTCTATGTAGAAGCGAACATTCCATCCTTGTCCGATCGTCGTGATGCACATTGCATTCGCTATTATGTTCGCTCCCATGACCTCCACAATCCTTCCATGTATAGGATTGTCACAGATGTTAGTAGGCGCTCTTTATTTGTCCGTCGCCCCTGTTTACTTAGTCCCTTTTCTCTTTGTCTACATTCACTTTTGTCTTCCCTTCAACTACCACCTTTATACGTTCATGTGACATCTCCCTTTCCCCTATCCCCTTGGGAAGTTCCTGCTGTCTGTGTGTGTTCTATTCCTCTACCTTGCGCGAAAGCCCAACTACCTATGGCGGCTTCTCGCTCTTTTTTTCTAGACCACTTCCGGTCTCATTCCCATGGCATCGCAGTATACACCGATGGTTCAAAGTCATCTGACTGTGTCGGATTCGCAGCAGTCTTCCCGGACAGTATCGTGCGAGAGCGTCTGTTACCCTCGGCTAGCATCTTTACGGCTGAATTGTATGCCATTCTTGGGGCACTTATCCGTATTGCATCTATGCCTGTGTCACCATTTGTGGTCGTTTCAGACTCCCTTAGTGCTTTACAGGCTATCCGTAAAATTGATACACCTCACCCCCTAGTTCTTCGTATCCAACTTTGGTTACACCGTATCTTTAGCAAGCACAAAGATAGTTTTTTGTTGGGTCCCTGGTCATGTTGACGTACAGGGCAATGAACAGGCAGACACTGCTGCACGGTCAGCAGTACATGACCTTCCAGTTTCATATAGAGGTGTTCCTTTCACGGACTATTTTGCGGTCATTGCTACCCACTTTCGCACCCGTTGGCAACAATGCTGGTCTGACCTGCTAAATAACAAACTTCATTCTATTAAACCGATTATGGGTTTCTGGCCTTCTTGTCACCAATGTCGGGGTTGGGAGACTACACTCTCCTGTCTTCGCATCGGCCACACTCGTCTTACTCACGGGTATCTCATGGAGAGGCTCCCTGCCCCTCTCTGTGAGCATTGTCAGGTTCCAGTGTCTGTTCGACATATTCTGTTGGACTGCCCACTCTATCAACGAGCACGCAGAATTTACCTCCAACGGCGTCTTCGCTCTGCGGCCCTTTCTTTACCTTCCCTTCTTGCTGATGGACCCTCCTTTAATCCTGACTCTCTTGTTGACTTTTTGACAGAAACTGGCTTACTACACAAACTCTGAAGATTATACCTCTAGCACCTCCCTCAGTCCCTTCTACCTCAATCTCTTGCTACCCTCTATCCCTGCACTATCCACTGTCCTGCTGCACTCCATACCTTACTAATCATCCATCTCCCTCTTCCAACCCATTCTTCCTGCATCCTGCAATAACCTGCAGCGCTGTATGACCCCTGTGGTTTAGCCCTTCTATTTGATTATAATAATAATAATGCATAACACACCCACCCCTAGACCACAGGTCTCACTCTGCTAGTGGGGGTCCATACGGACACCGTTAGGCAAAAGGGGGGAAAGAAAAGAAACACTACTCGACCGACGTAGGCAACGGGCAAACATTGCAACAGGAGAACTTTGCCATACAATCATGGACTTTTACTACAAATACTAGACTGTGGACATGTGAAACTCGCCTAACATAAAAGTGATCAAGTTCTATGCCAAACGAGCCCACAGTCACGGTCTTACTACAACTATGTTAGGAAAATGCACCATCACAACACAGTGCTGACCGGCCAAGCACCGCCTTGATGCATTTTACCTAAATTACATTAAACAACCTTAATTCCTAATGAATTAACTGTGTACATAAGTAAAATTGAGGAATGCCATTTAGTAACATAACACAAGTGCTGAGTATCACGACTATTGTTTCCCCATCTATATCGATATGTCAGTAATGTTTTACTTATTAAATTCTATGTAGAAAGAAAGATCACATTATCACCCCCATCTCACAGCAGTCTTTAGTAAACAAAACTGATTCCCCATGACACACCTCTGCGAGAATCGGGAGAGCACAGGAGAGGAAAAAACCGGGTGAATAGTCACACAAATTTTGTTGGCGGGACTGCGGCCATAAAACACTGGAGTCATCACCGAAGACCCTCAAAAAGGTGGACCTACCAGGCTGGCACCTACATGTCATTCCAAGGACCCTGGAGTCACCCCTGTGGTGATCTAAAAAATTAAAAAGAGTCCTGGAGAAGCAAAACATCTTGGATCATGCGACATGACCCAAAAAGTGGGGGGCATCACCGCCAGTCCCACATTCACCCAAAACTTTAGGTCCAACGGCCCCTATACCAACATAAAACACAGGTGAGGTGTACCAGCCAACACCTAAAAAAAAAATGGAGCATACCTTACCTGGGCATGGCACCTGATGTGACTACCCCCAAAGCACACAATAGGAAATTCTGATACCTCCAACTCTGCTCAACCTGCCCTTCTCCTTTGGGTGGTCCAACGTTCCATCTACTCGTCTACTGCAAATCACTGCAAAACAAGAACAGGTAAGTGATCTATGCAGTACATCATGTACATTATTTACACACAAAACACTGGATCAGCAACCACATTCTCCATTCCCTTCACGTAATGATTCACCAGATTTAGAAGTTGGAAAAACAAGGCCCATCTAGTGAGTCTCTGATGGTGGTTCCTCATTAAGTGAAGAAAATGTACTGGATTGTGGTCACTACAGACCATAACAGGATGCAGAGACCCTATTACATATACAGAAAAAAAAAGTTGCACTTCCAGAACAAAAGCCAGAGCCTTTGTTTCTGTGGTAGCATAGCTCCTCTCGTGACTGTTAAGTGCCGCAGAGAAATAGCCAACTGGTATTAATTGGCCTGCTCTATCCTGCAACAAGACTGCCCCAACCCCAGTATTGTTTTGCAAACCCCAGGGTGAGTAAACCATGTTTACAAATAAAAGATCTTGCGGGTTACTGTCACAAAAATTTGATGCCTATAGACATTTAAGTTACAAACATGGGTGTGTCCTTGGCACACAGGGTCATGGGAATCAAATGACCCTCCCACAGTTCATTCACACATTTTGCATTTACTGTAGTTCATCAAGAGGAAAGAATTCAACCTTATTTCTTAAATGTACATGGCAGCAGTCATTGCACATGTTCAAGGTATCACCTAGTGTGAGACCCGTAAAAGACAATGTCCACTGGCTCTCACTGGGTACAAACACAATCTCTAGAAATAAACACTTCACTTCCTTCATATAACTTTTTTCATGCCAGCTTATGCCATGCCAGGCCTGCTGACTTTGCTCAATTACCCAAACTTCTACTTCATGGGGGTTAACCTGGCCCCCATTTTCAGCATCCCAAAACTCCTTCACAACGGTCCACCATGGATGAGCCACTGCTACAACCCTTCTTTTGGTAGATCCAAACCTTCCACAATCTTGTACACTTTCCCTGTTTACATCATCTTCATCAGGGACTTTATCCACCATCATTTTGAAGCCCCACACTGTTCCATCGTAGCCTTCCCAGGACTCGGCTCCAATGACAATCCCATCTCTCCAGATTCCAGAAATATGTAGCACCACCTCATGGTTCCACGTCATCTTGGGCAGGCTGGTGCATTAGTGCCGCTGACCACATCCGAGCCAAACAGTCTCTGAAACTGAGAAAAAACACTGAGGGAAAAGCAACACCATCCTCACCTAGCCCATGACTTAATGATTCCAGGGTGCTTCCCCACACAGTAATGAAAATGAGAGGAATACCCTCATCCCAGTCCTTCTGATACTGAGTAAAACAAACGTGCATCGTCCTGAGAGACTGGTAAACCACTGTACTTTTCTTTGACTCTCAGAGTGATAGACATTGGCAACCTTACCCTTAAGTTGGTCTCTCCAAACTACATGACGTTTTATAACATTTGACTTCTGGTTGGCTTGTATATTACAAACTCAGGTTCTCAAGGCCTGTTAACCTGGTCATAAAAGGTAGCTTGGAACCAAATAAACACAGTAGAAAACTCTGAAATTTATTTTCCTTCAAGTATACGTACTGCATTTTAAAACTATCCCAACTCTCTTCAACCCCCCACTACTCATACTTGCACTAGCCCACCTTTCTGCCAATAGTTGCTGATATCTCACCCTAACTTCCTCCTCCCTTAGTTTATACACTTTTACCTCTCTCTTACTTGCTGTTGCCATTTTCTTTTTGTCCCATCTACCTTTTACTCTAACTGTAGCTACAACCAAATAATGATCCGATATATCCGTTGCCCTCTATAAACATGTACATCCTGAAGCCTACCCATCAACCTTTTATCCACCAATACATAATCCAACAAACTACTTTCCTTACGTGCTATATCATACCTTGTATATTTATTTATCCTCTTTTTCATAAAATATGTATTACTTATTACCAAACCTCTTTCTACACATAGTTCAATTAATGGTTCCCCATTTACATTTACCCCTGGCACCCCAAATTTACCTACTACTCCCTCCACAACATTTTTACCCACTTTAGCATTAAGATCCCCAACCACAATTACTCTCTCACTTGGTTCAAAACTCCCCACACACTCACTCAACATTTCCCAAAATCTCTCTCTCTCTCCTCTACACTTCTCTCTTCTCCAGGTGCATAAACACTTACTATAACCCACTTTTCACATCCAACCTTTATTTTACTCCACATAATCCTTGAATTTATACATTTATATTCCCTCTTTACCTGCCATAACTGATTATTCAACATTATTGCCACTCCTTCTTTAGTTCTAACTCTATTTGAAACCCCTGACCTAATCCCATTTATTTCTCCCCACTGAAACTCCTACCCCCTTCAGCTTTGTCTCACTTAAAGCCAGGACATCCAGCTTCTTTTCATTCATGACATCTACAATCATCTCTTTCTTATCATTCGCACAACATCCACGCACATTCAAACATCCCACTTTGACGGTTTTCGTCTTTTTTTTTAGTAAGCTATACAGGAAAAGGGGTTACTAGCCCATTGTTCCCGGCATTTTTTTTGACTTTTACAACACGCATGGCTTACGGAGGAAGATTCTTATTCCACTTCCCCATGGATATGAAAGGAAAAGGAATAAGAACAAGAACTATTAAGATAAAATCGAAGAAAACTCAGATGAGTGTGTATACATAAACATGTACATGTTTGCGTAGCGTGACCTAAGTGTAAGTAGAAGTAGCAAGACGTACCTGAAATCTTGTATGTTTATGAGACAGAAAAAAGACACCAGCAATCCTACCATCATGTAAAACAAATACAGGCTTTCGTTTTACACTCACTTGGCAGGACTGTAGTACCTCCCTGGGTGGTTGCTGACTAACTACCTATTTACACTATATACACTATATACACTCACTAAATATTTACCCATCTCTCTCTCGTGGCTGAAACACCTAAAACCCAATACTACAGTGGACCCCTGGATTATGTCATTACTATTTCGTTCCAGAATGCTGTTCAAGTGCCGTTACCAAACTAATTTCTTCCCATAAGGAATAATGTGAATTAGATTAGTCCTTTTAGACCCCCAAAAATACACTTACAAAAGCACTTACAAAAATACACTTACATAATTGTTCGAGTTTGGAGCATAACGTAAACTGGGGGTCCACTGTACATGAAGAGTTGGCAGGCTGGAGTCACACAAAATAAACAAACCCTGGGTGTGTGGGGTAGCGCCCGAGGACACCATGCCATACACTACCCTACTCTTCTGCCGAGAACATGTTATCCAAATTCACCAGCTCTCACTCAACCAACTGAGCCCTGACCACGTCAGAGCCCCAGAGAACCTACTGGTAAGCATTAAAGTAGCCTATTGCGTGGATTTTTTAACCAGAGGAGTACAAAACTTAGCTAAAATATGCAGCATTGGGCCCGCATCTTCCATGCTGCTACTCGCTCCACGTGACCCCTCCCGCAAACCAACCATGCTTACCTGCCAGCCAAAACACAGTTGGAAAATATATCCCGGCAAGATTCCTTTACATTTACAGTCTAAAGTACTTTACAGTACCCCCAAATGCACAGTATGAATTATAAAATTAAACTTTACAATTATAACATCATTCATTCTATTATGGCACACTTCTCCACTATATATTACAGTGCAATGCAGAATCCTGCATAACAACCATCATCTTACAATTCTGTATTAACATCAACACAAGAACTACTACCATTCACCTTGGCCCGGTAGGGCTACACTAAACTTTTTCATGCATTTTGAGATAAGTTCCACCAACCAGAATATACAAGATGGTAAAAATTTTTTGGTACAAGCATTTTACCTACGTGTATTGTTATTTTATTAATGTACACCTACTACATCCAACCACAATGTTAAGGTACAGAAAACTTTATTACTGCATTTTTAATTAATAAGGAACATAACTTATGTTAATTAAAACTACTGTATAAAAATACAAGCAAAATGGTATGGACTTTATCAGAATCACCAGCAAAAAATTGATGCAGTAATTTTACTTGCCACCCCACCATTTGTCGTCCCTATAGCCACTAATAACAATTGCAATTGCTATCTAGAAAACAAAATAAGGGCAGTGGTAATAAGTTGGTTTATGGTAGAATATCAGATGTGCTAACTGCAAGCATTACTCAACTTTTTTTTTATTTATATAATGGTTGAATATAAAACTATGCCATGTTGAGTATGTGTTATTTTTTAAACCTTTCAAACGTTCTGTCAACCAAAAGGGGGGACCTAACTGATGTCAGGAGCCCAAATTTTTTTCGGTTACAGACATGATTAAACCATTGCGTTTCTTTTTAAAAGTTTTCCCCTCACCCCATAAACCTACCTAACATTTATTTGTTTCAGATTTATAAAAAACATGTATCTCCCGGATGGTCTTTTTCTATTTTTTCTGACCCCTTTTTATTTTTTTAAAATTTAGTCTTGTTTTACACAAAATTATTTTTTAATTTCTTTGTTTATTAGTCTTGGGGTTTTGGGTAATGTTATTATTTTTTAGGTTTATGTTCTTAAACATTTTAAAAACCATTTCAACATTACAATTTCATGGGGGTACTGCCCTTTTTATCATGGGCGTTTCATTTTTTTGTTTTTGGCTTTTCGCAGCATTTTTGGATAAAAGGGGTTGGGGGGGGACCCAGGGGGCCCAAAGTCAAAAAGGGAACCCCCTTTTATTTTAAAACCGAGACCTACCCAGGAAAAAAGAGTGCATTCAAATTTTAAGGAGCCGGGAAAAAAGACTTTGGGGCAAAAAGGGCAAAACTATTTTTTTTCCCAAACAGCTCAGTGTTGGTTCAGGGGGGGAGTTTGGATGAATGACCCTCAAACCTCATGTATTGTATCAAACCACTGAGAAAGGCACAAAAAAGATTTAAACCACGGAGGGTCTACCACCAATGGATCATTGCCCCTTCCACCCCCATGTTTTTATAGTACATCTGTTTAAACCCCTAAGGCTATTTAATTTTAACTTTCAAAAAAAACATGTCGGGGAAATTGACAAATGTATAAAAACAAACTAATGAAATAACAGATTTTTAGATGAAAGTATAAATTAACTGGAAATGGTTTATATTAAATTTAAAAAAATTTGGAAATGGGATGGTGAATGTCTTTTTTAACAAACCCCCAACCCACCCCGGGGAGGGGGGAAAAAAAAAAAAAAGTTTCTCTTTTTCTTTATTTTAAGGAGAAGGGGTTGCACCCCCTCCCCCCTTTTGTCACCCTAACGACACGCAGGGGTTTGGGAAAGAATTCTGTTCCATTTCCCAGGTGAATGAAGCCCCCGTGTTTGTTAATTCTTCCAAATCTTTCAATCCCCTTTCAAATAATTTTTCCCGGAATAAGAAAAGCTTAGTTTTTAACCCCCAAAAAAACTTTAAAAAAGCATTACAAAAATAATTACATAATTTTTAGTTTGGGTAAAACCGGGGGGGCCACATAGAAAAATTTTTCCGGGCCCCGTTGGGGGGAAAGGGGCCAATTTAAAAAAGGTTTTAAACAGTTTGTAATTAAAAGCGATACAAATTATTTTTCAGTATTCACATTGTAAAATTTTCACAGATTTTAAATGTAACCCCACCTATGCCTTTCCCGTTTAAAATATTGGAAAAAAAAATTTTACAAAATTTAAGGTTATTTTTTTGGTTTTTTTTTCCAAAATTTTTTTTTTTTGGGTCAATTTTCCCCAGATTGGGGGCGAAAATTCAGAAAATGAGCCGTGGAACAGGGCTCAGCCACCCCCTAATTTTTTACCCTTTCAAGGTTTTTTTTTCCCAAAATTTTTTTTTTTCCCAAATAACATAAGAACATGAAAGAAGGAACACTGCAGAGGCCCGGCCCATCGGGGGGTCTTCTCCCCCGGGGGAAAAAGCCCGACCCGCCAGGTCAGGTTAATTCCTTGGAAGGGAGGATCTGACCTATTATGGGGCCAAAACCCCCCCCCCCCTATATTTTTTTTAAAAAACAACTTTGTCATAACTGTATTCAGGAGTTTTTCCACCATCCAAACCCAACCCAAAAAGTTTCCTTTCCTTCCGAACTGAATTTTCCAATTCCCTGCAGTCCGTGAATATGTATTTTTCATTTTTACATCCCCCTTTTTTATTTTTTTTCCCCTTTTTACCCTTCCCCCCAATTCTCCCTTTCTAGGGGTGCAAATGGGCCCTCAGCCCCTCAAAGGGGTTTCATCAGGGGATCCTTAGTCATCCTCCTTTTTACTTTTTTCCCGAGCATTTATACCCCTTCTGTTACGGTGCCCAGAACTGTGCAGCATAATTGTGAGGAAAAAACCAAAAGGGTATAAGATTGAAGAATAATGGGGGCTCCTTTTTTTCTTCTTGATATGAAGAAGGTTCTGTTGCATTAAACCATCACTGCTGTCTTGGTTTGATTTGCTAACCAGAACCCCCAAATATTTTTTGCAATCATGATTAAGATCTACATTATTTAAAAAGGGGGATGGTTATTGCCCCGCCCAAAAATTTTTAAAATTTGCATTGATCTATATTAAACTGCATTGCCACTTCCCACCACTGCATCAGTCTTTAAAATCATCCGGGGTTTCCCCTAATGTCCTCATTTAAAAAAAATTTTGGGAAGGCCCTTTTTTGGTTTTTTTTTCCAAACTTTTTATGTGCTATTTATTCCCTCATTTTTTCCCTTTATGGGTTGTGAAAAAAAAGGGGGGGCCCAAACCCCTGGGGGAAAAAACGTTTTGGCCCTTCCCCCTTTTTTTTTTCCCCCCCATTTATGAAAACCCCGCTGCCTATTTGTCAACCATTTAGGGGGAAAAAAAAATTTCCCTATTCCGGGGGCCCTTTAAATTTTTCCTTTTCAATATTTCTCTGTTTTGGGACCCTATAAAAAGCCTTGGGGGAAGTCCATTTACAAAAAAATCATTTTTTTTTTCCATGATCTCCCCCCCTTAAATACCTTGGGGGAAAAAATTTTAAAAAATTTGTGGAGGGGTTTTTTAAGGGGGGGAGGGAGGGGGAAAAAGGGGGGGGGTGCTGGTACAGTAGTGTGGAGAGTGTGGGGGGTACAAAAGAGGGTAGGAAAAAAAATTACAGGGGACCCCCAAGTTTGAAACCCCCGGAAATCGACTTTTAAAAAAAATAAAATTTTAAGGTTTGGAAAATTTTTTTTGGGGGGTTAAAAGATAACCCCGGTTTTTTTTCCCAAGGGGGTAAATTTTGGAAGGGCATTTGAGAGACTTCAGGGGGTTTTTACGAAACTGGGGTCCACTGCCCTTTTGGATAGTGGGTGGAAAAAAAGAGGGGGTTTAGTGTAATAAACCCCCCTGGGAGTGTGGTGGGGGTTTCCCCCCAAAAAATTTTTCCCCACTTTCCCGGCGGGCCCCCGCGTTCGTTTCCCCCCCCCGGGGGGAGAAACATTGGGGTGTTTTTTTACCCCGGTTGTCTGTTCACCCATCAGTAAAATGGGTACCGGGGGTTAAAATGACTGTTTGGGGTGGCACCCTGGGACGGGACCTAATTTGCCCGAAATGCTCTGCATAAAAGGGATTTTTATATAGTTATGTCATTGATGGGGGGCTGGGCCTGTATACCTTGTACATGTACTTGTAGTAAAAAAGATATTTTTTTTTTGGTGAAAAAGTACCGGGGGAATGGGTGGTACAATAAGGGGGTAGTGTAATAAAAAAACCTGGAGAGTGTGGGGGAAAAAAGAGTGAAATTTAAAATCCCGGGGGGGTGGGGTGGACAGTAAGAGTGGTGGGGGTTTAAAAACCGGGGGAAAAGGGGGGGGTACAAAAAGTGGTGGGGGGAAAAAGAAACCGGGGGAGTGTGGTGGTAAAAATAAGGGAAAAAGTAGGGGGTGTGGTGGTGGGAAGAGGGAAAAAGGCCCCCGGAGGGGGGGTTTGGGGGAAAAAAAGGGGGAATAAAACCTGGGGGGAAAAGGGGGGGTGGGTGGGGGGGGGGTTGGTGCTGGGAACGGGGGTGCAGTTGACCATCTTGTGGGTTTTCCGGGGGAAAACGGAGGTCATCTTGGTCTTGCGGGGGACCCCCCCGGGGCCCAAAACCTTCCCCCCAAAAACCCCTTTAAAATCACAACAGTTTTTTTAATGTATTGGGCCGGGAAAAACCAAAAATTTGCAAAATAAACTTTTTTTTATGAACACAAAAATTGCACAAACATTATTATCATTATATTGTTTAAAAAACTTTTTACATAAAACCCAAAAATGAAAAAAAAAAAATTTTTTGCTTTTTTTTTTTTTTTTTACAAAAAAAATGGGCCCCTCACCAAAAAGGGTAAACCCAAAAAAAAAAAAAATCCCCAAAAAAAAATATTTCATCATCATTCAACCCCCTTTTCCCCCCAAATCCCCAAAAATCCCCCCCTTCTTTGCAGGGTTCCAAAGGGAAAGGGGAATACCCCTTTTTCTGCCCTTTTCCCCAAAACCCCCCCTTTGGGGGCGGGGATTTATTTCCCCCTTTCAGGACTAAAGGGCCAACTAAATCAATTAACGGGTTTTTCCCCAAACCCCCTTCCCCCAAAATTTTACCCTCCCCACACTAACAGCTCGCCCGGTCCCAAAAACCATTAGTCTCCATTCATGCTATTCCCATAATATAAAACACAAAATAATGACGGAAACCCCCTTTTCCCTCAACCCCTTAGCACTTGTGTGTGTGTGTTTTTTGGGGGTGTTAGTTAGTTCCTTTTTCCCCAAAGTGTTTGACATAGGCCTGTTTTGTGTGTGGGGGGTGGGGGCCCCAAACCCCTTTTACCCCCCCTAGTTGTGGTTGCAGGGGTCAGCCCGGGTCCTGGCCCCCCCCCCTTTCTTGGCCCCTATGGGTCACCCCCGCGCCATAGGGTTTTTTTCATCCCTTCCCCTTTAAAAAATGATGGGCCCCCCCACCCCCCCCCCCTTCCTAAACTATTCCACTTCCCACCACCCCGGGCTGAAAAAAAAATTTCCCCCCAAAACTCTGTGATTCGTCTTTTTTTCCCCTTTCCCAAATGGTCCCCTTGTTGTTTTTTCCCTCTTTGGGGAAAAATTTTGTCTCTATCCACTTTGTCAACCCCCCCCGTATCTTAAAAGAAAATGTCCCCCCCCCATCCCCCCTGTCCCCAGTGTTTCGGGGATTTCCTTTAAACCCCTCCTCAGGACATACCCCCAGCTCCGGGGCTAGTCTTGTTTTCAAACCTTTTCACTTTTTTAGCCTTTTTCCGGGGGCCCAAAGGGGGGGTTCCAAACTGGTGCCACGATCCCCCTATGGGCCTAAACGGCACAGTGTACAGGGTCCCAACGATTTTTATTAAGATGTGAATGTTTTTCTTAGGTTTGCTAGGGGCCCTTCTGGTGGGCAGTTTTTGGGTTTATGTGCGCCCCCCGGGGGTGTACCTTTGGGGTTATACTCACCCCCAAAAAATCTTTTTTTTGGGTTGGGTTTTCAATCCCCTCCCTTTGGCCCGTACTCCGTCCCGGGTCTTCTTTGCCCTTCCCCAATCTTCATGACTTTGGACCCCGGTGGGGAACTCCAGGAGGCATTTGGACCAGGCTTGAGCCTGTCCCGATCCTTTTTTTGGTTTTGGGTTTTGGGCCTTTTCCCACTGAATTCCCTTCCCCCAAACAGCTTCATCATCCCGCAAACAGGGACACTTGGAGTCTATTCCTTCCCTCTTGTCTTACAAACAAAAAACAGCATGGTCCCAGGACTGACCCCCCGGGGAATTTTTTCCCCCTCACCCGGGGCCCCCTCCGACACCTCACCACGACCGCATTTTGCGCCCGTCTTCCCGACGGGGTTCCCCCGGGTCCGTACCCCCACCCCTGGTCCTCCAACTTTTTCAAAATCTCTTGGTTTGGGAAATGTGTCAAACGCCTTCTTAAATCCAAGAATATGCAACCCACCCACCCCCCCTCTCTTGTCTTTTGCTGTCCCCCGTCATGAACTCCCGTAGGTTTGTGACACAGGTTTTCCTCCCTGAAACCGTGCTGGCCATAGTTTATAAACTCATTCCTTTCCAGGTTTCTCCACCACTCTTCTCCCCCGACTATCTTTCCTTTTACCTTGCATGCTATACATGTCTGACACTGGTCTGTGGTTTAAATGGGTACGTTCCCGCTCCTTTTTTAAAAAGGAAACATTTGCTGTCTTCCATACCTCGGGTGTTGCCCTGTTTAAAAAGGGTGTGTTGAAGATCATTGTTAAATTTCACATAAACTCCCCCTGCACCCTCTCTCAGGACCCATGGAGGGTGTTTCCGGGCCCCCCCGCCTTTTTTAGGTTCCGCTCGCCCCGGGGCCTCTTCCCTCCTCCTTTGTTTTGTATTGTGTCAAGTTTTCCCGATGGTGTACCCCACCCTTTCCTTTTTTGGGGGGCCCCATCTCCCCCTGTGAACCCCCCTCTTTTAATCTCATGTTGAGGGCCCCCCACACTTCACGGTCCCCTTTCTTGTGACCCCCCCCTTACCCCCCTTTTAGCCGTCCCCGATCCTTGACTTTTTGTTTCCTGATGTGGCTGTACAGCTTTTTTGGGTCAGGTTTTGGGTTTGCCATGTTTCTCGACTTTTTTGGGGGCCCCCCCTTCTGATCTTTTGCATTCCCCTTTCCCGGCTCTCACTGATTCCCCCACTTCCAAGGGGGCCCCCGCCTTCTGTCCTCTTCCCATTCCCTTTTACACTTTTGGTTTTTGGGTTCCTGCACCTTTGGGTGAACCATCTCATCCCGTCTTTTTGCTTCTCCTGTTCCCTGGGTAAACCTCTCCCCAAACTTTCCTTGCAAATTTTTTGGGCCCAAAAATTCCATCATCGCATCTACTGACCACTGTGTGTGTGTGTGTGGGGGGGCATCTAAATTTGCTAGTCAAGGGGGGGCAGCTGTCAAAATGACATATTATCCATTACTCCCCCCTTTTTTTGCTGCCCCAAACCCGTCCAAAAAAAAGGGGGTTAAAATTTTTCCCCCACCCTCCTTCCTAGCTTCCCTTTTTTCATTCCTTCCTTCCCTTACTTATTTCCTTCCTTCCCTTTTCCCTTTCTTCCTTCCTTCCTTCATCTTTCCTTCCTGCCTTCCTTTCCCTTTTTTTTTTTCCCTTTTTTACTTTTTTGTTCCCTTTCCCTTTCCCCTCATTTTCTCCTTCCTTTCTTTTTTTCCTTTCTTCTTTTCCCTTTTCCCCCTTCCTATCCTCCTTCTTTCCCTTCCCTTCTCTCCTCTCCTTTCCCTTACTTTCTTTCTTCCTTCCTTTTGGTATCCCGGGGTTGCTTTCGCCCCCAAAAACCAAAAAACCCTTTAAATTCATTTTAGAGACATTCCCTCTTTTGTTGAGCTATCACTTTGGGAAGGGGAAAATATAGCGGTGAAACGCTATTATATAATAAATATGGTATGTTTGGGGTTTACCCAATTTTTGGGGGATGTTGTGGCATTTTTCGAGGAAAAGTTATGAGATTTGTCTTTGGGGGTATGGGAGACATTAAACGAAGGAAAATTAAATGATGAAAAAGGTGTGTAATGGGGATTGGGGGTTTAAACAACTTAGGGTGAGACTTATGAGTACCATGTACAAAAAATTGTTTTTTGGGAACGGGGGGGTGAGGGGCAAAAAGGGGTTGGGGATTCTGAGACATTTTTGGGATGGGGGAGTGGGAGGATTTGGTACCATTTGAAGATATGTTGAAATTTTATGTGGAGAAATCCGAGGAATATTCTAGTCCGAGTTTGGAAAAAACAGGGAAGGTAAAAATAGTCGAAGGGGAACGCTACTTTCCCCGTGTATGATTGGAAAATATCTGGGGGGGGAAAATCTGAAGATAAGCCCAAGGGGAAAAAAGTTATGTATCGTTTTTTTCATGGGGTTTTTTGGGCCTTCCCCAAGGGGGATTATATAAAATGGGGTTAATGGGGTGCTTGTTTTGGAATGTGT
>WNWK01031871.1:0-22360 GCA_009830355.1 Cherax destructor
TCTGCTACCACATTATTTGCAATATTCCTCCATATGCTAGTGCTATATCACATTTCACTCACTGACCAACTTGTTTACACTTGACTATCCGACTTTGGGTTCGCTTATCCTCGTAAGTTAACCATTTGTAGCTGTGTGGCAGCAGTGCCTTCTAGGACTCTAACAGTTTTTCATTTTCAAATTTCCATTCAAATTTCCTGAAATTTCAGCCTTCCTCTAAACCATTTCACTTTTAAGACCTCTTTGTCACTTGCTGGGTTGTTCACTGACCCATATACTATCACTGGCTTCTCCTAAGAGCTAAAACACGCCCTAAAAACACTGAAATCCTGGGAGCCTTTGCCCCTGCACTTTGCCGCGCGCGTGTGTGTGTGTACTCACCTAGTTGTACTCACCTAGTTGTGGTGTGCACTTGTGAACCTTAGCGTACCATGAAAATAAAGAATGTCAATAACAAAAAAAAAAAAATATTTGATAACAATTAATTACAGTTACCATGCAGGGAACACAAAGTTCACACACCGACACTAATCTACGCACATAAAAACGTTCACAAATACACTTACTCAACTAAATAATTGAACAAACTAATAATTGACATAGGTACAATATTAAATATAAATATATGTTCAAAATATTTATTGAGTGGCCACTCCTGGGACTGCTGACCTCAGGAAATTGGTGAAGGGTGAATACCAAGAGCCATGAACCTGGGGTGGGATTTGCTGACCTCAGGGAAGTGGTGAAGGATGTATACCTGGAACCACGAACCTGGGGTGGGACTGCTGACCTCAGGGAAGTGGTGAAGGTGTATACCTGGAACCACGGACCTGGGGTGGACTGCTGACCTCAGGGAAGTGGTGAGAGGAGATGGACCTGGGAACACAGGAAGCTTGGGTGGGACTTGATGACCTAGGAAGGGTGAAGGATGATACTGAGACCAGGATAGGGTGGGACTGAAGACTTCTGGGAGGGATACAGATGGACTCCTGGACACAGGGAACCTGGGGACACTCCTAGAGCCACAGTACTGGGTAGGATAGGAAGTGTAGGATAGAATGGGGAAGGAGAATTCTGAGGGACACATATGGACTCCTGGACACATGAACCTGAAGGAAGCACTTAACACAGTATATGGAGATTGGACTAGAAGATGAAGAGAACACGGCTCACGGGAGGGGATACAGAGGACTTCTGGAACTGACACCTGGGAAACATACTACAAAACTACTAGTAATTGGGAGGTTGACCTTAAAGAACTTAAAGGACGAGACACTGGCCTCACTGGCAGGGTCTGATAACTAGCAGAAAATTCTGTTCACTAGCAGTGTTGCAAACTTACCTACATTATCTACTGTACTAATGTTTGACTCTGTCACCTGAGTGTGTAAGTTAACATGCTCAGTGTTTCACTGGATCGGTGCTCGTGTTCACCTAGCATGTGTTGCTCGTGTTCACCTAGCATGTGTTGCTCGTGTTCACCTAGCATGTGTTGCTCGTGTTCACCTAGCATGTGTTGCTCCTGTTCACCTAGCATGTGTTGCTCGTGTTCACCTAGCATGTGTTGCTCCTGTTCACCTAGCATGGATGGATCCCTCACTGGTGAAACATTGAGCATGTTAGTTGGCTGTTTATGATCTGCGTAAACAGGGCCTTTCTATATAGTATGTCAGCTAGGTCTGTAATAATTGTATCATGTACATGTAGAAATATAAGATTATTATTATTAATAATAACCTTTATCAAGGTAAGCTGGTAAGCTGTATTTTGAGCAACACCTAGCTTATATGTGGTGTGAAGGATGTATACCTGGAACACGGACCTGGGGTGGGATGTCACACATCCTTGTATAAAACTCATAGTGACATCACACATCCTTATCTAAAACGCACAGTGACATCACACATCGTTATCTAAGACTTACACCTCACTATAGTGACAAGTTTGCCTGCTCACAGTCTAAACTTAATGAGTAATATTAAGACTATTATATTTAAGGTTAAAGCACTTCAAGGTTTCCCTTCAGGAACGCCTCACAAAGTAAGCAGGTGAGTCGACCGTAAAGACGAAGCACTGGCCTCCAGATGGCCGGGTCAAGGTAACTCAGAACTAATTCTGAAATTGACAGTATCCGCAAACTCTTAACTTATGCCACATAGTGGCGTAGCAGTAACAGCATATATCAAACGATTGTGAGTTGATTGTGTAGGAGTAATTATACACCAATAACAGCAGCCTGAATGACAGTGAAAATTCAATAAAAATGTAAGTATTCCAGGAGACTTGACCTAGTGATCCAACACACTTGTCCTAGTGATCCAACACACTTGTCCTAGTGATCCAACACTTGACTAGTGATCCAACATGTCCTAGTGATCCAACACACTCTAGTGATCCAACACACTTGTCCTAGTGATCCAACACACTTGACCTAGTGATCCAACACACTTGTCCTAGTGATCCAACACACTTGTCCTAGTGATCCAACACACTTTACCTCCCGATGATCCAACTTGGCCACCAAGCTTCCTACGTTCTTTTATACTGTTATTTTTTCTTGGTAGGGAAGGTTATATTATGTTTTGCTATATTGTGTTATGTTTTATTTTGTCATATTATATTTTATTACGTAATATGCTACTATTAACATGAAGATAAATGCAGAGTACGTGAGTAAATATAGGGAGCATAATGATGTGAAAGGTCAGGTGGAGTGTTGAAGTTGATTGCTGAGAAGAGATTGGATCTGAGACCGACCTGCCCAGCATGGGCCAGTAGGCTTGTTGCTGTTTAGGATAACGTGTAAGAAGTTTCCTGGCAACTTGTTCAGCAATGTTGTAAAAGCTTCGTTTTAAAGTCCAGGGAAAACCGACCAACCAGCACGATCTTCTCCACTTGTACTCTCACCACACACTTGTACTCTCACCACAACACTTGTACTCTCACCACGACACTTGTACTCTCACCACAACACTTGTACTCTCACCACGACACTTGTACTCTCACCACGACACTTGTACTCTCACCACGACACTTGTACTCTCACCACAACACTTGTACTCTCACCACGACACTTGTACTCTCACCACGACACTTGTACTCTCACCACAACACTTGTACTCTCACCACGACACTTGTACTCTCACCACACACTTGTCCTCACCACACACTTGTACTCTCACCACGACACTTGTACTCTCACCACAACACTTGTACTCTCACCACGACACTTGTACTCTCACCACGACACTTGTACTCTCACCACGACACTTGTACTCTCACCACAACACTTGTACTCTCACCACGACACTTGTACTCTCACCACAACACTTGTACTCTCACCACGACACTTGTACTCTCACCACGACACTTGTACTCTCACCACGACACTTGTACTCTCACCACGACACTTGTACTCTCACCACGACACTTGTACTCTCACCACGACACTTGTACTCTCACCACGACACTTGTACTCTCACCACGACACTTGTACTCTCACCACACACTTGTACTCTCACCACACACTTGTACTCTCACCACAACACTTGTACTCTCACCACAACACTTGTACTCTCACCACAACACTTGTACTCTCACCACACACTTGTACTCTCACCACACACACTTGTACTCTCACCACACACTTGTACTCTCACCACAACACTTGTACTCTCACCACAACACTTGTACTCTCACCACAACACTTGTACTCTCACCACGACACTTGTACTCTCACCACAACACTTGTACTCTCACCACAACACTTGTACTCTCACCACCACACTTGTACTCTCACCACAACACTTGTACTCTCACCACGACACTTGTACTCTCACCACGACACTTGTACTCTCACCACGACACTTGTACTCTCACCACGACACTTGTACTCTCACCACGACACTTGTACTCTCACCACACACTTGTACTCTCACCACGACACTTGTACTCTCACCAACACTTGTCACTCTCACCACGACACTTGTACTCTCACCACGACACTTGTACTCTCACCACAACACTTGTACTCTCACCACAACACTTGTACTCTCACCACGACACTTGTACTCTCACCACACACTTGTACTCTCACCACAACACTTGTACTCTCACCACAACACTTGCTCTCACCACGACACTTGTACTCTCACCACGACACTTGTACTCTCACCACAACACTTGTACTCTCACCACACACTTGTACTCTCACCACGACACTTGTACTCTCACCACACACTTGTACTCTCACCACGACACTTGTACTCTCACCACGACACTTGTACTCTCACCACAACACTTGTACTCTCACCACAACACTTGTACTCTCACCACGACACTTGTACTCTCACCACGACACTTGTACTCACCACGACACTTGTACTCTCACCACGACACTTGTACTCTCACCACGATACTTGTACTCTCACCACAACACTTGTACTCTCACCACAACACTTGTACTCTCACCACAACACTTGTACTCTCACCACAACACTTGTACTCTCACCACAACACTTGTACTCTCACCACAACACTTGTACTCTCACCACGACACTTGTACTCTCACCACGACACTTGTACTCTCACCACAACACTTGGACTCTCACCACAACACTTGTACTCTCACCACAACACTTGTACTCTCACCACAACACTTGTACTCTCACCACGACACTTGTACTCTCACCACAACACTTGTACTCTCACCACAACACTTGTACTCTCACCACAACACTTGTACTCTCACCACGACACTTGTACTCTCACCACGACACTTGTACTCTCACCACGACACTTGTACTCTCACCACAACACTTGTACTCTCACCACAACACTTGTACTCTCACCACGACACTTGTACTCTCACCACGACACTTGTACTCTCACCACAACACTTGTACTCTCACCACAACACTTGTACTCTCACCACGACACTTGTACTCTCACCACGACACTTGTACTCTCACCACGACACTTGCTCACCACAACACTTGGACTCTCACCACAACACTTGTACTCTCACCACAACACTTGTACTCTCACCACAACACTTGTACTCTCACCACGACACTTGTACTCTCACCACAACACTTGTACTCTCACCACAACACTTGTACTCTCACCACAACACCAAAACTAAACGTGGTGTTATCATAATCTTGTTCCTTCGTGACCTCTGAATCTGTAGTAGTGAATTCCTTGAGGAAAAATGCTATTTCATCGAACAAGTATTGTCTAAACTTCACTGTCCTCATCACTCCATAGACAGCAGACCACCTCCATATATATATGAAGTATTATATTGTCATCAATTTTTTTTCGAATCTTTGGTTTGTTGAGTTTCAAGAAGCGGAATATTTGCTGGCACTTGTAAAAGTTACGAAAATCAATTATTTTTACCTGGGTTTTAGCTCAATATCCACAGTCGATACAGAGACATGATTATTGAATAGATGATTACTTTTAAAGTATTAATTAACTACAGCACATCATGTCTCAGTAATATTGTTCTCTCTCATTATGAGTAAGAGTATTGTTGAAAAAATATTCTCTACATAAAGTAAAGTTGCCAATATTAATGAGTGTAAAAACAGCCTCTGCAGTGCACAGTTTATAACAGTAAACAAAAGACAATTTACAGAATAAACTTTTATTGGAACATCGTTTTTATCTGTGTTGATCTTTATTAAATTATTACTTGATCAATCTTAACACTCTTTAATAAGTGTAATAATGTGTTCTACACTCACATACACTCTCAGCACTCTTTAACAATGTGTAATAATGTGCTCTACGTGTAATAATGTAATAATGGGAGAACCAAGAACCACGTGGGGGTCCAGAAACTTGCTTCAGAAGTTTAGGGGTTAAGCACAGTTTTGCTTAATACAATGTACAATTACATGGACCCTAACCACTGCCTTGAAAAGATCAACCTCCTGGTACCTGAAGTATGTTCAAGGCATATTCCTCTAAGAACAAAGAAGAGAAGAATTAAACTGGAGAGAGAAAGATGCTCCCTCTACAGGAGAAGACGAAGAATCACTGAGCTCCTCAAGAATGCCGGACTATCTGATACACGGAAGGAAGCGCTAACCAGAGAAGTGGAAAATACTGAGCTAAAGTTAAAGGACTCATACAGGATCCAGGAGAGTCAAGAGGAGCTAAAAGCGATTAGTGAAATTGAAAGAAATTCGAAATATTTCTTTTGATATGCCAAAACAAGGCAAAAACCACTTCTAGTATAGGGCCCCTGCTCAGACAAGACGGATCTTACACAGATGATAACAAAGAGATGAGTGAGATACTGAAATCTCAATACGACTCTGTGTTCAGCGAGCCACTAATCAGTCTAAAGATAGACAATCCAAACAATTTTTTAATGAATGAGTCTCAAAACCCTGCCAATGTATGCCAAATTTCTGACAACCCTAACTTCTCTAGACTTTGAGAAAGCTTTAACGTCCCATATCATAAAAATCTTTGAAAGAGTTCTAAGAAGCAGGATAGCAAACCACCAGGACTCCCAAAAATTGCACAACCCAGGGCAACATGGTTTCAGAGCAGGTCGCTCCTGCCTCTGCAACTGCTAGGCCACTATGATATGGTCTTAGATGCACTGGAAAACAAACAGAATGCAGATGTAGTATACACATATTTTGCAAAAGCCTTTGACAAGTGCGATCATGGTGTAATACACACAAAATGCGTGCTAAAGGGATAACTGGCAAAGTAGGCAGATGGATCTTCAACTTTCTAACCAATCAAACACAAAGAGTAGTGGTAAACAGAGTTAAATCGGATGCTGTCATAGTGAAGAGCTCTGTCCCACAAGGCACAGTACTCGCACCTATCCTGTTCCTCATTTTCATATCAGACATAGACAGATATGTAAACCATAGCACTGTATCATCCTTTGCAGATGATACTAGGATCTGCATGAGAGTGTCATCCATTGAGGACACGGCAAATCTCCAAGGAGATATAAACCAAGTTTTCCAATGGGCAACAAAGAACAATATGATGTTCAATGAAGACAAATTCCAACTACTCCGTTATGGAAAACTGAAGGAAATAATAGCTAGGACTGAGTATACTGCAAACTCTAATCACACAATAGAGCGGAAAAGTAATGTGAAGGACATGAGTGTGGTAATGTCCGAAGACCTCACCTTCAAGGACCACAACAATGACACTATCACATCTGCGAGGAAACTGATAGGATGGATAATGAGAACATTCAAGACAAGAGATGCTAAGCAGTACATTAACATCCCCATTTAAGGCAGGTGAAATTGCAGATCTAGAGAATGTACAGAGAACCTTTACTGCATGTATAAGTTCCACCAAACACCTTAACTACTGGAAACGCCTGGAAGCACTAGACTTATATTCACTGGAGCGCAGGCTAGAGAGATATATCATAATGTACACCTTGAAGATTCTGGAGGGACTGGTCCCAAATATGCACACAGAAATCACTCCATACGAAAGCAAAAGACTTGGCAGACGGTGCAACGTACCCCCAGTGAAAAGTAGGGGCGACACTGGTACACTAAGAGAAAACGCAATAAGTGTCCGGGGCCCAAGACTGTTCAACAGCCTCCCACCAGCCATAAGGGTCATTACCAGTAGGCCCCTGGTTGTCGTCAAGAGGGAGCTGGACAGATACCTAAAGTCAGTGCCAGATCAACCGGGCTGTGGTTCGTACGTTGGACTACGTGCAGCCAGCAGTAACAGCCTCGTTGATCAGGCCCTGATCCACAGGGAGGCCTGGTCATAGACCGGGCCGCGGGGATGTTGATCCCCGGAATGCCCTCCAGGTAGACTTTCAGTGATCAGAGAGTAATGTATATTTCTTGTACAAAATTTGCTTAAAAAAGCTCTGAAAAGATTGGTTTTTTTCTTTGTATACTGTAAGCAGTCGATGTATTTTTAAAACTTCTTTCTATCTTTCTATGAAAAAGTAATAATGTCTCTGCTAAATTTCTCTGCTTCTACTCGATATTTTTTCAATAACAATTCGTTGTAAATGATAACACTGACATATGATTAGGCTAATGTAACTTGATTGTGTCTGGCACAGTGATCAGAGCTATGGAATAATTCCCTGATGGAATTTTAAAAGAGGCAATGAGTGTGTAAAAACAAATATTTTGTGAAAATATTTTTGTTTTAGGTAATCTTGCAATTTTCTTTGACAGGTGAAAATGTCTGAAACAGAGAGAGAGAGAGAGAGAGAGAGAGAGAGAGAGAGAGAGAGAGAGAGAGAGAGAGAGAGGACAGATTGAGTGTCAGTCTATGTGAACCCGTCTCGACAGTCCAGAAAAGGACATGATGATTTCCTCAATGTATGTTATAAAACCAATGAATTAAGTAATGTCTTTCTACATACATTAAATAATACATATTTTATTAACCTAAATGACTTACACACTTGAAAAAAAAAATACCAGGAATTCCCATAAGTGTTGGATGACTTTTACTGATAATGTGTTAAATTTATTTACATCTGGTGACAAAACAAAGCTTTTGTGTGAAGGAGAATCAAGGGTATCCAGAGGCTGCCTTTGAAAAATATTCTTGGGGTACTTTAAGTCTGGTGTCCTCCATATGGGTAGAGAGCTGGAGTCTATACATCAAGACAAGACACACCGAAACAAAATTATCAAGACACATCCAGACAAGATGCATAAGATACACAGAGATGATCCGTCAAGACAAGACGCACCATAACAAGACACATCAAGACATTAGCATACATGATACTCACCCAGGCAAAATACCACATGTCCAACACAGGAGTCACATGATCTCATCGTCTACCCGTCCTCGTCCCAACAGGTTATTCTTCAGGTCACCATGCATCACCCAGACGTCACTCTCCCCCTATATATATTGTCTTTAACCTCTGTATGTTTAAAGTGATCAAGGTCTCAGGACCGAAACGTTTTCTAATAAATATGTCCTAGTGTTTGTTTACGTGTTTCTCTAAACTAACTTGTGGGTATTTATTACCAAGGTTTATACCACCAAACAGGTTATATACAGTGTTATTAACTCTGGTGTAGCAGACAGACTTTATACACATCACAACACAACGATGGTGGTGAAGAAACACATAACAGCAGAGAGGAACTTTCACCTGTGAAACAAACTTCTTCATTCAATAGTTCTCCTCTGCAATAGTATGTTTTTTTTCATTACTTTACTGGCTTTGTGTAATATATCTCTGCAACATAGTGCACCACAACATTCAATCTGTAATATATCACATAACACAGTATGGCAGTAACACACAGTGGTACTGGCAGTTGGCAGCCACCACCAACAGTGTACTGCAGGTGTGGCAGCCACCAACACAGTCGTACTGGTCAGGTTGTGGCAGCCACCCAAGTGTACTGGCCAGGTTGTGGCAGCCACCACAGTCGTACTGTGGGGCAGCCACCACCAAAATTCTTATTGTCAGTAGATCGAATCATCCAAGTTGACAGTTTTATTTTCATCACCAAAAGTTTTTGCTTAGCATCTGTAATGGTGAATGTTTTTTTTTCATCAAAATATTGTAACCCTCATTCTATATTCTTAAGAAATTTGAAATTATATAATCAAGAATTGTCTTAATTCTCCTACACTATTTATACAGTATTGTTTAATTTAAACAATGGTGTAGGAGAGGCAGATATGCTTATGAGAACGTGTACACATGTGTGTATATATGTGTGTTCGTAGCATGGTGTATGGAGTCATGTGTATGTGTAGACCAAAGTGAAAAGTAAACATCAGAAGAAAACTTGTATGATCTACATAATAATTCACAATAAAGAAGAGCACAATTCTGTGGTACTGCTGTTAGCCTGACTGACTCTGCTGTCAACCTGGCTGACTCTGCTGTCAGCCTGGCTGACTCTGCTGTCAGCCTGGCTGACTCTGCTGACAGCAGAGTTAGCCAGACAGTGTGAAAGAAATTGTTCAACTAGAAGGTTAAAAATAGGAAATTCAGAATGGATTAAGATTGAAGTGAGTGACACAGTTGTAATAAAGTACTGAAATAGTTAATGATTTTGTTCACAATGTTTATAAAAGAAGAAAAGGAGAAAAAACTTTAAAGAATGTAATAATTATAATGTAATAAGCTTGTTGACAATACTAAGTAAAGTGTATGTCAGAATTATGATCATTGTAGTGATGGAAAAGACAAAATATGCGTCACAATTCGAGTGTGAATTTAGAAAGGTAGGGAAATCTGAGGATCAAGTGTAACACTGAAATACATAAGTTAACAACACTTATATAAAGGAAAGCAGCACTTGGGTGCATTTATAGGTTTGGAAAAGATATATGAGCGATGTTAAAAGAGTTACAAATGTATTTAATCTTAGGTAATGTTTTGATAGCTAGTGTTGAATTGAGTTATAATATGCAAGAAAGACGGTAAATATTTACCCAAAAAACTGGGTCTTGGGTCTAGATAATGTTGTGTGATGTCAACTGTGCTCTTAAAGACGTGTGATTCACTGTACTTTGGTCAAAAGACAATATATATATATACATATATATATATCAAAACAACCACTATGAAAAATAGAAGAATTCCAAGCGCTTTCGTGACTACTCACATTATCAAGGAACTATAGTTCCTTGATAATGTATATCCAACATATTTTCATATGTGTTTTGCATATTTTGATATCACCTGTTTACTGTGATCTTTTGCATATATATATATATATATATATATATATATATATATATATATATATATATATATATATATATATATATATATATATATATATATATATATATATATATATATATATATATATATATATATTTCTGTATCATAAACATGCAAGATTTCAGGTACGTCTTGCTACTTCTACTTACACTTAGGTCACGCTACACAAACATGTACACGTTTATATATACACACTCATCTGAGTTTTCTTTGATTTTATTCTTAATAGTTCTTGTTCTTATTGCTTTTCCTTTCATATCCATGGGGAAGTGGAATAAGAATCTTTCCTCCGTAAGCCATGCGTGTTGTAAAAGTCAACTAAAATGCCGGGAACAATGGGCTAGTAACCCTTTTCCTGTATAGCTTACTAAAAAGAAAAAGAAG
The DNA here is from genome assembly GCA_009830355.1 of Cherax destructor. Classification (NCBI taxonomy): domain Eukaryota; kingdom Metazoa; phylum Arthropoda; class Malacostraca; order Decapoda; family Parastacidae; genus Cherax; species Cherax destructor. Next base: position 11,129 of record WNWK01031871.1, read on the forward strand.
AAAACCGTCAAAGTGGGATGTTTGAATGTGCGGGGATGTTGTGCGAATGATAAGAAAGAGATGATTGTAGATGTTATGAATGAAAAGAAGCTGGATGTCCTGGCTTTAAGTGAGACAAAGCTGAAAGGGGTAGGAGAGTTTCAGTGGGGAGAAATAAATGGGATTAGGTCAGGGGTTTCAAATAGAGTTAGAGCTAAAGAAGGAGTGGTAATAATGTTGAATAATCAGTTATAGGAGGTAAAGAAGGAATATAAATGTGAAAATTCAAGGATTATGTGGAGTAAAATAAAAGGGTTTGGGTGTGAAAAGTGGGTTATAGTAAGTGTTTATGCACCTGGAGAAAAGAGAAGTGTAGAGGAGAGAGAGATTTTGGGAAATGTTGAGTGAGTGTGTGGGAGTTTTGAACCAAGTGAGAGAATAATTGTGGTTGGGGATCTTAATGCTAAAGTGGGTAAAAATGTTGTGGAGGGAGTAGTAGGTAAATTTGGGGTGCCAGGGGTAAATGTAAATGGGGAACCATTAATTGAGCTATGTGTAGAAAGAGGTTTGGTAATAAGTAATACATATTTTATGAAAAGAGGATAAATAAATATACAAGGTATGATATAGCACGTAAGGAAAGTAGTTTGTTGGATTATGTATTGTTGGATAAAAGGTTGATGGGTAGGCTTCAGGATGTACATGTTTATAGAGGGCAACGGATATATCAGATCATTATTTGGTTGTAGCTACAGTTAGAGTAAAGGTAGATGGGACAAAAAGAAAATGGCAACAGCAAGTAACAGAGAGGTAAAAATGTATAAACTAAGGGAGGAGGAAGTTAGGGTGAGATATAAGCAACTATTGGCAGGAAGGTGGGCTAGTGCAAGTATGAGTAGTGGGGGGTTTGAAGAGAGTTGGGATAGTTTTAAAAATGCAGTATTAGAATGTGGGGCAGAAGTTTGTGGATATAGGAGGGTGGGTGCAGGAGGAAAGAGGAGTGAGTGGTGGAATGAAGAAGTAAAGGGTGTGATAAAAGAGAAAAGGTAGCTTATGAGAGGTTTTACAAAACAGAAGTGTTAATAGAAGAGCAGAGTATATGGAGAGTAAAAGAAAGGTGAAGAGAGTGGTGAGAGAGTGCAAAAGAAGAGCGGAGGAAAGAATGGGAGAGGCTCTGTCAAGAAATTTTGCTGAAAACAAGAAAAAATTTTGGAGTGAGATAAACAAGGTAAGAAAGCCTAGGGAACGAATGGATTTGTCAGTTAAAAACAGAGTAGGGGAGTTAGTAGATGGGGAGCTGGAGGTATTGGGTAGATGGCGGGAATATTTTGAGGAACTTTTAAATGTCGATGAAAAAAGGGAGGCGGTAATTTCATGTACTGGCCAGGGAGGTACAACATCGTTTAGGAGTGAAGAAGCGCAGGATGCGAGTGTGGGAAAGGTGCGTGAGGCATTACATAGAATGAAAGGGGGTAAAGCAGCTGGAATTGACGGAATCATGACATAAATGTTAAAAGCAGGGGGGAATATAGTGCTGGAGTGGTTGGTATTTTTGTTTAATAAATGTATGAAAGAGGGGACGGTACCTAGGGATTGGCAGAGAGCATGTATAGTTCCTTTATATAAAGGGAAGGGGGATAAATGAGAGTGTAAAAATTATAGGGGAATAAGTTTACTGAGTATACCAGGTAAAGTGTATGGCAGGGTTATTATTTAAAGAATTAGAGGTAAGACAGAGAGAAAGATTGCAGATGAGCAAGGAGGCTTTAGAGTGGGTAGGGGATGTGTAGATCAAGTGTTTACAGTGAAGCATATATGTGAACAGTATTTAGATAAAAGTAGAAAAGTTTTTATTGCATTTATGGATTTAGAAAAGGCATATGATAGAGTGGATAGGGAAGCAATGTGGCAAATGTTGCAAGTGTATGGAATAGGTAGTAAGTTACTGAAGGCTGTAAAGAGTTTTTATGAGGATAGTGAGGCTCAGGTTAGGGTGTGTAGGAGAGAGGGAGATTACTTCCCGGTAAAAGTAGGTCTTAGACAGGGATGTGTAATGTCACCATGGTTGTTTAATATATTTATAGATTGGGTTGTAAAAGAAGTAAATGCTAGGGTGTTGGGGAGAGGGTGGGATTAAATTATGGAGAATTAAATGCAAAATGGGAGTTGACACAGTTACTTTTTGCTGATGATACTGTGCTTATGGGAGATTCTAAAGAAAAGTTGCAAAGGTTAGTGGACGAGTTTGGGAGAGTGTGTAAAGGTAGAAAGTTAAAAGTGAACATAGATAAGAGTAAGGTGATGAGGGTATCAAACGATTTAAATAAAGAAAAATTGGATATCACATTGGAGAGAGGATTATGGAAGAAGTAAATGTTTTCAGATATTTGGGAGTTGATGTGTCAGCGGATGGGTTTATGAAGGATGAGGTTAACCATAGAATTGATGAAGGAAAAAGGGTAAGTGGTGCGTTGAGGTATCTGTGGAGACAAAAAACGTTATCCATGGAGGCAAAAAAGGGAATGTACGAAAGTATAGTGGTACCAACACTCTTATATGGGTGTGAAGCATGGGTTGCAAATGCTGCAGCGAGGAGGAGGCTGGAGGCAGTGGAGATGTCCTGTCTAAGGGCAATGTGTGTGTAAATATTATGCAGAAAATTCGGAATGTGGAAATTAGGAGAAGGTGTGGAGTTACTAAAAGTATTTGTCAGAGGGCTGAAGAGAGGTTGTTGAGGTGGTTTGGTCATTTAGAGAGAATGGATCAAAGTAGAATGACTTGGAGAGCGTATAAATCTGTTGGGGAAGGAAGGCGGGGTAGGGGTCGTCCTAGAAAAGGTTGGAGGAAGGGTAAAGGAGGTATTGTGGGCGAAGGGATTGGACTTCCAGCAAGCATGTGTGAGCATGTTAGATAGGAGTGAATGGAGACGAATGGTTTTTGGGACATGACGATCTGTTGGAGTGGGAGCAGGGTAACATTTTGTGAAGGGATTCAGGGAAACCAGTTAATTGATTTAGTTGGACTTGAGTCCTGGAAATGGGAAGTACAATGCCTGCACTTTAAAGGAGGGGTCTGGGATAGTGACAGCTGGGAGGACAATTCTCAGCTGTCGTATCTCAGCTTCTCTGCAAAGACAGTGATTATGTATGAGTGTGGTGAAAGTGTTGAATGATGATGAAAGTATTTTCTTTTTGGGGATTTTCTTTCTTTTTGGGTCACCCTGCCTCGGTGGGAGACGGCCGACTTGTTGAAAAAAAAAAAAAAAAAAAAAAAAAAAAAAATATATATATATATATATATATACAAACACTGATCTCTGGCCGACGGAGACTCGAACCTACGAACCTCATGACAAGGTACGCAGTGCTTTACCGACCGTACCACACTGGTCAGTACCTTGGCATCCAGCTTTCGCTAGACGTTATTCAAGGCAGCCAGCTTTCAGGCAGGAAGGCTTACAGCTTTCATCTCATCCCTGCATGCATCGACACAACTAGAGATTTTTACAATGCTAGGAATTCGCAAGAGCAGGCGAAATATTCACAAACACTGATCTCTGGCCGACGGAGACTCGAACCTACGAACCTCATGACAAGGTACGCAAGGTATGCCAAGGTATTGACCAGTGTGGTACGGTCGGTAAAGCACTGCGTACCTTGTCATGAGGTTCGTAGGTTCGAGTCTCCGTCGCCAGAGATCAGTGTTTGTGAATATTTGCCTGCTTCAATTCTACATATATATATATATATATATATATATATATATACATACATATGCGCTCATGTATGTATATATGCATGATTTGCAATTAATTCCATTTTCGACCTGCAATTTAATTTACGAAACACGAGAAACTCAGATTATTAATTATAAATTTGTTACAGGAGATTTAGAGATTCGCATTTGACACTCATCCACACACAACAATACCAAAACATTTCACTAGGACATACACAATCATACGTACACGTGACACTCATCCATACACAACAATACCAAAACATTTCACTAAGACATACACAATCATACGTACACATGACACTCATCCATACACAACAATACCTAAACATTTCACTAAGACATACACAATCATACGTACACATGACACTCATCCATACACAACAATATCAAAACATTTCACTAAGACATACACAATCATACGTACACATGACACTCATCCATACACAACAATATCAAAACATTTCACTATGACATACACAATCATACGTACACATGACACTCAGCATACACAATAGCATGTACACGTGACACTCATACACAATACGTAAACATTATACTCACTCATACATAATAACATGTACGCATGACATTCATCAACACACAACAACATGTACACATGACACACATACACAATAACATAAGCATTACATTCATTCATACATAATAACATGTACACATGCCACACAGTCCTCCACTAGTGTCACAAACGTGTCCATCTTTATTTATTCACATGTTTCACAAAGAATGTCGTCAAAATACTGTAAACCAACATTCATTGTCTTATATATTCTGAATATTGAAGCACATAAATATTTCCTTATTTTCCTTATATTGCCTCTACTACATTGTTTAATTTTAACCACCAGGAGGGCGAGTACAGGTGTGTCTTTGAGAATGTGTACATATGAGTGTATGCATGAATGTTCATGGCTTGGGGTTTGGAGTGAGATTATATATGTATGTGTGACCTCATACATGTTAGAGTGAGAGGAGAGAATTGTGTGCATTGTTGTTTGCATGTGTGCTTATTTGTAATACATGGGATTCTGTGTGTGTGATTTTATGCATGCAAGAGTATGTGTAATGGTGTATGCGTAAGATGCGTGTATTGAAACGTGTAAATGTATATGAAAATACTTATATATGTGTATGTTTGTGCGTTTGTTAGCTTTTGAGTGTCAAATGCTAGACGAATAAATAAATAAAAATGAAAACAGTGTAACACTTAATACAGTTTGGATGGAGGGGGACAAATTCGTCAACAATTGGGCATTCATCTATTTAAAATAAAACGCTCACAAATACGTTTAAACTGCTAATTAAGTAAAAACAACTTGTATTCAGTATAAATTCATAGTGTAACATAAAAGGATTTCCAAAATTTTAATTCATTAGCCTCTCCTCGGTGGCCGAGCTGTGTGGCAGCTTGGTCTCGTCTAGCTGGTGTACGGTCGTGGCTGTCTTGGTGGGTGTAATTACTGGATACAGTTTTCTGTGTGTCACCTCCAGTAATTCCACCCACCTGGACGTCTCTACCTAGACCAGTAGACAAGACCACTGCCACCAGCAAAGTCACTGGGGGTGGCAACCGCTGACTCTGAGGAAGTGGGGAACGGAGTCCACCTGAGGTGACACTAGTGGACTCCTGGAGACACTGATCCGGGAAAGGCACCACCGACCTTAGGTAAGTGGGGAAAGGGAGACATCCGGGAGCGAACGAATGGATTCCTGGATACATGAACTTGGGGAAGGTTGTTGTTGAGGCTGACCTTTGGTAAGTGGGGAAAGGGAGACATCCGGGAGCAAACGGATGGATTCCTGGATACATAAACTTGGGGAGGGCATGAATACTAGCAGTTGAGGCTGACCTTCAGTGGGGAAGGGAAGACACCCGGCGGTAGACGGATGGATTCCTGGATACATGTACCTGAGAAGGCAAGAAGACCGCTGACTTTGGGGATGTGAGAAAGGGAGTCCACCTGAGGTGACACAAGTGGACTCCTGGAGACACTGATCCGGGGAAGGCACAGACCTAACTCGCTGACCTTAGGTAAGTGGGGAAGGGAAGACATCTGGGAGCGAACGGATGGATTCCTGGATACATGAACCTGGGGAAGGTTGTTGTTGAGGCTTACCTTGGGGACGTGGGGAAAGGGAGACATTCGGGAGCGAACGAATGGATTCCTGGATACATGAACCTGGGAAAGGCAAGAATACTGGTTAGTGAGGCTAACCTTGGGGAAGTGAGGAAGGGGAAACATCCGGAGGCGGACGGATACATGAACCTGGGGAAGGCTGAGGCTGGAAGGCAGAGAGAGAACACAGAGGCGAGGCTGACCTTAGGGAAGTGAGGAAGGGGAGACATCCGGGGGGCCACGGATGGATTCCTGGGTACATGAACCTGGGGAAGGCGAAGGGGGGGGGGACCTTAAAGACGAACCACTGGCCTCCACGTGGCAAGGTCTGGTAACTCAGAGATAACTCTGAGGCTGACAGTGGTCGCAAATAATAATTTTATTATTATATTATTATAATAATTTTATTATCTATTATTATTATTATTATTATTATTATTATTATTATTATTATTATTATTATTATTATTATTATTATAATATTATTATTATAATAATTTTATTATTATTTATTATTATTATTATTTATTATTTATTATTATTATTATTTATTTAGTATTATTATTATTTATTTATTATTATTATTATTATTATTATTTATTATTATTATTATTATTATCTGCTAATTTGGATTCAAAATCATTAATCATTCCCACTCCTGCCTCCCTGACAGTAGCCCCACTCCAGCCTCAGGTACAGTAACAGAGTAGAACAGTACAGTAACACAGAAGACCAGTACAGTAAAACAGAGTAGAACAGTACAGTAACAGAGTAGAACAGTACAGTAACAGAGTAGAACAGTACAGTAACACAGGAACAGTACAGTAACACAGAAGAACAGCACAGTAACACAGAAGAACAGTAATACAATGACACAGAAGTACAGTACAGTACAGTAACAGTTGCGCAGCGACTGAAATATATCTAGTTGTTTTAATGTTAACTCTGTTGAGTTAATGAACAATATGAACAATACTGCTGTTCATATTTTTATTAATGCTAGCTCCTGTAAATGTACATTACAGTGAGTCCTGAGAGGCTGCAGTGGGATTAACACCATTATGGCTACTCTTCTGTGTTACTATAGTCTTTTCTGAGTTACTGTACTGGTCTTCTGTGTTACTGTACAGGTTTTTTGCGTTACTGTACTCTTCTTCTGTGTTACTGTACTGGTCTTCTGTGTTACTGTACTGGTCTTCTGTGTTACTGTACTGGTCTTCTGTGTTACTGTACTCTTCTTCTGTGTTACTGTACTGGTCTTCTGTGTTACTGGACTCTTCATCTGTGTTACTGTACAGGTCTTCTGTGTTACTGCACTCTTCTTCTGTGTTACTATACACTTCTTCTGTGTTACTGTACTGGTCTTCTGTGTTACTGTACTCTTCTTGTGTTACTGTACTGGTCTTCTGTGTTAATGTACTGGTCTTCTGTGTTACTGTACTCTTCTTCTGTGTTACTGTCCTGTTCTTCTGTATTACTGTGCTGGTATTCTGTGTTACTGTACTGGTCTTCTGTGTTACTGTATTGTTCAAATGTGTTACTGTACTGTTCCAATGTGTTACTGTACTGTTCTAATGTGTTACTGAACTGTTCTACTGTGTTACTGTACTGTTCTAATGTGTTACTGTACTGTTCTAATGTGTTATTATACTGCTCTTTTGTGTTACTGTACTGGTTTTGTGTGTTATTGTACTGGTCTTTTGTGTTACTGTACTAGTCTTGTGTGTTATTGTACTGGTTTTCTGTGTTACTGTACTGGTCTTGTGTGTTATTGTACTGGTCTTTTGTGTTACTGTACTGTACTGGTCTTGTGTGTTATTGTACTGTACTTGTATTGGGTGTTATTGTACTGTACTGGCCATGTGTGTTATTGTACTGTACTGGTCTTGTATGTTATTTTACTGTACTGGTCTTGTACTGTACTGGTCTTGTGTGTTATTGTACTATACTGGTCTTGTACTGTACTGGTCTTGTGTGTTATTGTACTGTACTGGTCTTGTGTGTCATTGTACTGTACTGGTCTTGTGTGTTATTGTAATGTACTGGTCTTGTGTGTTATTGTACTGTACTGATCTTGTGTGTTATTGTATTGTACTGGTATTGTGTGTTATTGTACTGTACTGGTCTTGTGTATTATTGTACTGTACTGGTCTTAAGTTTTATTGTACTGAACTGGTCTTCTGTGTTATTGTACTGAACTGGTCTTCTGTGTTATTGTACTGTACTGGTCTTGTGTGTTATTGTACTGTACTGGTCTTGTGTGTTATTGTACTGTACTGATCTTGTGTGTTATTGTACTGTACTGGTCGTCTGTGTTATTGTACTGTACTGGTGTTGTGTTATTGTACTGTACTGGTCTTGTGTGTTATTGTACTGTACTGATCTTGTGTGTTATTATAATGAACTGGTCTTGTGTGTTATTGTACTGTACTGGTCTTGTGTGTTATTCTACTGTACTGGTCTTGCATGTTATGGCAAATGTAGTCCCAATTTTTAAGAAAGGAGACAGACACGAGGCATTAAACTACAGACCTGTGTCACTGACGTGTATAGTATGCAAAGTCATGGAGAAGATCATCAGGAGGAGAGTGGTGGAGCACCTAGAAAGACATAAGCTTATAAACGACAACCAGCACGGTTTCAGGGAAGGAAAATACTGTGTCACAAACTTACTGGAGTTTTATGACAAGGTAACAGAAGTAAGACACGAGAGAGAGGGGTGGATAGACTGCATTTTCTTGGAGTGCAAGGAGGCATTCGACACAGTTCCTCACAAGAGGTTAATGCAAAAGCTAGAGGATCAGGCACACGTAACAGGAAAGGCACTGCAATGGATCAGAGAATATATGACAGGGAGGCAACAACATGTAATGGTACGTGACGAGGTGTTAGTTTGGGCACCTGTGACGAGTGGGGTTCCACAAGGGTCAGTCCTAGGACCTGTACTGTTTTTGGTATATGTGAATGACATAACGGAAGGGATAGACTCAGAAGTGTCCCTGTTTGCAGATGATGTGAAGTTAATGAGAAGAATTAAATCAGTCAAGGATCAGGCAGGACTACAAAGAGACCTGCACAGGCTATAAGCCTGGTCCAGTAACTGGCTCCTTGAATTTAACCCTGCCAAATGTAAAGTCATGAAGATCGGGGAAGGGCAAAGAAGACAGCAGACAGAGTATAGTCTAGATGGCCAAAGACTGCAAACCTCACTCAAGGAAAAAGATCTTGGGGTGAGTATAATACCGAGCACATCTCCTGAGGCACACATCGATCAGATAACTGCTGCAGCATACGGGAGGCTGGCAAACCTAAGAATAGCGTTCCAGTACCTCACTAAGGAATCATTCAAGACTCTGTACACCATATATGTCAGGCCCATACTGGAGTATGCAGCACCAGTTTGGAACCTGGTCAAGCACGTCAAGAAATTAGAGAAAGTGCAAAGGTTTGCAACAAGACTAGTCCCAGAGCTAAGGGGATTGTCCTACGAAGAAAGGTTAAGGGTAATCGGCCTGACGACACTAAAGGACAGGAGGGTTAGAGGAGACATGATAACGACATATAAAATACTGCGAGAAATAGATAAGGTGGACAGAGACAAGATGTTCCAGAGAGGGGACACAGAAACAAGGGGTCACAATTGGAAGCTGAAGACTCCTATGAGTCAAAGAGATGTTAGGAAATATTTCTTCAGTCATAGAGTTGTCAGGAAGTGGAATAGCCTAGAAAGCGACATAGTGGAGGCAGGAACCATACATAGTTTTAAGACGAGGTTTGATAAAGCTCATGGAGCAGGGAGAGAGAGGACCTAGTAGAAATCAGTGAAGAGGCGGGGCCAGGAGCTATGACTCGACCCCTACAACCACAAATAGGTGAGTACATCTCACTCCAAATCTCATGCCACGAACACTCGTGCACACATACCATGCCACGAACACTCATGCACACATACCATGCCACGAACACTCGTGCACACATACAATGCCACGAACACTCATGCACACATACCATGCCACGAACACTCGTGCACACATACCATGCCACGAACACTCGTGCACACATACAATGCCACGAACACTCGTGCACACATACCATGCCACGAACACTCGTGCACACATACCATGCCACGAACACTCGTGCACACATACCATGCCACGAACACTCGTACACACATACCATGCCACGAACACTCGTGCACACATACCATGCCACGAACACTCATGCACACACACCATGCCACGAACACTCATGCACACATACCATGCCACGAACACTCGTGTACACATACCATGCCACGAACACTCGTGCACACACACCATGCCACGAACACTCATGCACACATACCATGCCACGAACACTCATGCACACATACCATGCCACGAACACTCATGCACACATACCATGCCACGAACACTCATGCACACATACCATGCCACGAACACTCGTGCACACATACCATGCCACGAACACTCATGCACACATACCATGCCACGAACACTCGTGCACACATACCATGCCACGAACACTCATGCACACATACCATGCCACGAAACTCATGCACACATACCATGCCACGAACACTCATGCACACATACCATGCCACGAACACTCATGCACACATACCATGCCACGAACACTCATGCACACATACCATGCCACGAACACTCGTGCACACACACCATGCCACGAACACTCGTGCACACACACCATGCCACGAACACTCATGCACACACACCATGCCACGAACACTCATGCACACATACCATGCCACGAACACTCGTGCACACACACCATGCCACGAACACTCGTGCACACATACCATGCCATGAACACTCATGCACACATACCATGCCACGAACACTCGTGTACACATACCATGCCACGAACACTCATGCACACATACCATGCCACGAACACTCATGCACACATACCATGCCACGAACACTCATGCACACACACCATGCCACGAACACTCGTGCACACATACCATGCCACGAACACTCATGCACACATACCATGCCACGAACACTCGTGTACACATACCATGCCACGAACACTCGTGCACACACACCATGCCACGAACACTCATGCACACATACCATGCCACGAACACTCGTGCACACATACCATGCCACGAATACTCGTGCACACACACCATGCCACGAACACTCATGCACACATACCATGCCACGAACACTCGTGCACACATACCATGCCACGAACACTCGTGCACACACACCATGCCACGAACACTCGTGCACACATACCATGCCACGAACAGTCGTGTACACACACCATGCCACGAACACTCGTGCACACATACCATGCCACGAACACTCGTGTACACATACCATGCCACGAAACTCGCACACATACC
>WNWK01031872.1:0-22356 GCA_009830355.1 Cherax destructor
CCACCATTCTCTTTTTGGCGATTTCAATACTCTCTTTCCCCCGGAAGGGGTTCCGGGACTCTCAGGGATCAGTTAGAGTTTTTTCTCATTCCTCCCGGGGAGTTCAAAACATTGAACTATTAATTAACTTTGGGATCCTTTTGGCCCCTTTTGTACCTCTGAAATTTGGGGGCCCCACCCCTGGCCCCCTTTTCCTTTTAATCTTTGCTACCGCCCACAGGATGGGTATAGGCTGCAAATAAAGATTTAAACCAAAATTCTCATTTTTTCCCCTATTTTAAAACCTTATTCATGGTCTTCCCAAAAAATAAGTGACATTTTCCTGTTCGATTTCCTTTATTTCCCCCTTCAAAGCCAAAATTGGCAGTTTGAACTGACGAATTAGGACCTTTACCCCAAAACTTTTTGTGCGCCCTTTCTCATTTCCCCTTAACTACTGAACTATTACAACTATTTTTATCTTCGGTTTTCTGAGCCTTCAATACTTTCCCTCAAACCTCAGGTAGGCCCCTCAGAAATTGTGCCTTCTGGTCTCCGTCTAGTGTTTGAAACATACTCTATTGGGCCAGTATCGTTACAATAGGACCAAACCTCCTTGATTTTAAGGGAGTCATCTGTGAACTAGGGATGTATCGGATGTGAAAATTTAGATATCCCGGATGCGGATGTGTATACGGATTCTTACTTATTTTGCGGATGCGGTTGAAATTTGCGGATGCTTGGGATGTTGATGTGGATGTAAGAAATTTTGCGGATTTCTGCGGATTTTAATCGGGTGCATAGGGATATCTGTTTACAGTAAAATGCGGATGGGATGCAGATGCAGATGTGAGAAATTATGCAGATGTTCCCAGTGCGGTGCAGATGCGGATATCTGATACTTACTACTGTGAACCTTGCACTTGTTAGTGAGATTGTTTCTAACATCACTTCGGTTTCATGAGTGCTCCAGTTTTTATGGTTGCCAGGTCACTTTGCAAGCCTTCTTGAAGTCGCTGCAGAATTGAAATCTCTAGTCCATGTCTCTCGGGGCCCGTCTTTGCCCCTCTTCCTTCCTCCAAGTCTGCCATCAAGTATGCAATAAGGTCAGTAAAACCTGGACATCGTGGTTGTCTCCCCCGGATGCAACGTCCCAACAACCGAACAGTTTCTGAAAATTGACCACTGTCTGGAAAATTTTCAGTTCCTGCCCCAACATCTTGTTTGGGGATTTCAACCTCAGGCACCAAATGGAGGAACATTGCAAACAATGTGGGCAGAGATAACACCAGGAGGCAGCTCAGATGAAAATTCCTGCATGAACTTTTAAATCCTCTGCACCAAGTTCACCTTAAACCAGCATATAGTAGAACCCACAAGATTAGAAATCGCTGGACCTCATCTTCCCAACAATAATGATCTGATCGAAATGTTCATTCAAAACAATATACTCAGATCCAAATAATAGGTCCAGACATGCATTGGGAGCCCCAGATCAACTAAATGTGATCAGCCAGGGAGCCTTCTCCAAATTCAACCAATAACAAAAACATAAGGTGGGACCCCAAGTCCTAAATGATATAAACAAGTTGCCTGAGCATCACGGATCCTAACCTTTCAGACCAAATTAACTCTTGGCACTAGAGGTTTGCTCAAAATTTCAAGGAAAAGGAGGAGAAGTGCAAACTAGAAAGAGGGTGCTCCTATGGGCGAAGGCAAAGAAAAGGGCGGTACAGGAGGCCAATATATCTGAAATCGTAGGGCACTAGTCAGAGAAAAGCAAACATCAATTTAAAAAACTAAAGGAATCCTAAGGTCAAGCGGGAAGAACAAAACTATAAATGAAATTTAAAAACCCAAAGTATTTCTTTTCTTATCAAAATCAAAGTCAGAACAACATCCGTTTGGGCCCCTACTTAAACGGAGGGTCCCACACAGATGACAGCAAGGAAATGAATGAGTTCTTAAGTCCCAATGACTCAGTTTTTGGGGCGCTAACCAGACTGAAAATGAAGACCTAAATGAATTTTTTTATGAAGTGCACAGAACTTGACAGATGCATGCTGTCTGACATCACCCGACGCCAAAACTTGAAAAGGCAATAAATGACATGCCCATCACTCCCTCCAGGCCCAGACTCATGGAACTCCGTGTTCATCAAGAACTGCAAGAAGCCTATCACATCTTTTAACATCCTATGGAGAGGAGCATGGACATGGATCGTCCCCAGTTACAAAAACAACAGACAAAGCCCCACTCCACAAAGGGGGCGTAAGAATACAAAGAACTACAGACCAATAATGCTAACGTCCCTTATCATAAAAAAATTTTGAAAGGGTTCTAAGAAGCAAGATCGCCCTCATCTTATTCATCAATTGCACCCCGGGCAGCATGGGTTTTTGAGCAGGCCCTCCTGTCTGTCCCAACTCTGGACCACTATGACAAGGTCCTGGATGCCTAAAGACAAACAAAAATGCAGATGTTATATAACAGACTTTGCAAAAGCCTTTGCAAGTGTGATCTGGTGAATAGCACACAAAATGCATGATAAAGGAATAACGGAAAAGTTAGTAGATGGATCTATAATTTCCTAACAAGTAGAACACAAAGAGTAGTAGTCAACAAGTAAAGTCTGAGGCAGCTACTGGAAAACTCTTTCCACAAGGCACAGTACTTGCTCCCATCCTGTTCCTCATCCTCATTCGGACTAGATAGGGATAAAGCCACAGTGCTGTGTCTTCCTTTCGAAGACACCCGAATCTGAATGACAGTGTCCCCTCGGCGGAAAAAGAGGGGGGCGGATATCCGCCAAAGCATACCGCCTTGGCCCCACCCCGAACAAGGTGGCCTCCAGGCACCCCTCCCCAAAAGATACCCAAGGCCACCCCGGGAGCGGGAGGGATCGGGACATTCCAAAACGATCCAGATTCCCGGCAAACTACACCCGCCGAGAACCTCAACGGAATGGGATTGGACCACGGTACCCTTCCCCCCACCTAGGAACTAGAAAGCCTGTGAGAGAAGCTCCCAGGAGTAAAAATGAAGGAAATAAGGGAGGGATGAGGAGGAGGAGGAGGAGGAAAGGGAAAGGGAGGATGGGGAAGATGGGAAAGGGGAGGGGGATTGGGGGAATAGGTTCGGTCTGAGGAAGAAGACCAAGAGGTCCAATTCCTCAGACCGATAGCCTCTTACCACGACAATGAGCCCCCCCTTAAAAAGGGGAAGTGATGGTAGAACGTAATCCCGCCAGCAAGTGCGTTTAGCATCACGTATGACACCACGGGAACAATCTCTCCTCTGCTTAAAATCAAGGAGTCTCTCTGTGGTTCTGTTATACCGGTACCTGCCCCATGCAGCGCGTTTCAGATGTACTGCCCAGCACAAGCAGGGAGACCACCAAGGCAAATTCTGAGAATGCTTGCCCGAGGTTTGGGAGATAGCATGTAAAGCTGCGGTTAAGACGGAGGAGAGAAGGATTAAACCTCTTAATGGAGGATGATGAAGAACTCAGAAAAGCAGTAAGATGTGTTAAGGTCCCATTCGCCGGTCAAATTGCCAGTGTGGGATACGAGGAGGTGGAGAATATGAAGGAGACATAAAGATGATTGGAAAATGATCGCTGTCATGTAAGTCCAGGAGGACAGACCAGTTGATGTCGAGGACAGTTGAGGAAGAGCAGATGGAGAGATCGATGCAAAAAAAAGAATGAGCTCGAGGATCAAAATGGATAGGAGTACCTGTATTTAAAACATGGAGAGGAGAGAAGCAAGAAATGCCTCCAACTGAATGCCGAGGAGTCCTGTACGGCCCCCAGAGAAAATGGTGTGCGTTAAAATCACCAAGTAACCGAAGGGGTTGCGGCAAGGAAGAAATTAGAAAAGCAACATCTGGGATAGACAATGCCCAAGAAGGGAAGATATACAAAGAATAGAATGTATACCACTTATTCAAGTGGATACGGGCTGCAGTGTAATGTAGAGAAGAATGAACAAAGAACTGACGGTATGGAATACCAGTGCTTATAAGAAGAGCACTTTCATTAAAGTTTCCATCGGAAAAAGGATCCGATGAATATAATACATCATAGCCCGAAACGGGACGGATAACATCGGAGTGTAATTTGGGTTCTTGTAAACAGACTCCAACAGGGAAAAATTGTGAGAGCAACACCTGAAGCTCACTCCAGTTACCCCTGAGGCCTCAGATATTCCACTGCAAATAAGCCATGATTTATGAAGAGAAATATAGAAGTCGAAGGTAGAAGTATCTATGGACTAATAGGGTTAGAAAAGTCCATGTTTGGAGGCAGCGGAAGACTTGTAAGCAGTGAAGGATAGGAATGCTGTGAAGGAAGGAGGGTGTAGACGGAGATGAGGTAGGAGGAGGAACCGGAGGTGTAGTGGTGTCCATCAATGTTCCAGTCTCTGTAATATATTCTGCGATAGCTTCCAGCTTAGCTTCCAGCATTTCGGAAGACAAAGATGCAGGATGTGGGACCACATTAGAGATGGAAGGAGGAGGAGGATGAGCAACAATCGGGAGACTATGGACTGTACTAAAGTAGGGGATGAGGAAATGAAAAGGAAACTGTCGAAGGGGTTTGGGAGGGGACAGGAGTGGAAGCGACCTGGGAAGGGCAGTAGAGGAAGAAACTTGGGAGGGGACAGGGGATGAAGGTATCGAACGAGGAGGATGATGAACTTCCACACACATAACAGAACTAGTTGAGGTGAGAAACCAGGCATAGAACCTGGGAAGGAAAATGTGCAGGATGGAGAAGGGAAGGAGGGAGAGAGGAGAGTTTAACAATGGTTTTTTTGCCGGACTTCTGAGAAGAGGGGTGGTGAGGTGGTGGTGTTGGACGAGGGCGTGTAGACACAGAACAGTGCTAGTGAGTAGAGGAAGGGGTGAGGACAGTATGGGGTGCTGAGGTAGGGACCTCGGAGCCAAGAACAGCAAAAGAATTTGAGACAGGTGACTGAGGATGGGCGACCACAGAGGAAGCCGTGGGAGTTGGGACCCCAGAAGTGGGGGAAGTTTAGCAATGTGAGAATAGGAAATACGGGGGAGTCTTCCTTGAAGGCATAGATGAGAGACAGTCATAGAATATGAGAAGCCTTCCGCCTCTTTGAGACAATGGATTTCCCACTTATTTAGGTAAACCTGACAACGGTGAGAGTAAGATGGATGCACCTCACGACAGTTAAGGCAAGAGAGAGGTAGACTACAAGAAGTATTGGCATGGTCGTCGGCACCACAGACTGGACATTCAGCCATGGACCTGTAATATTTCGCCGGATGACCAAAACGCCAGCAGTTTCTACACTGTTGCTGTGTAGGGATCACCTTTCAAACTTGTAAACGGTGACCCGCAATGTAGACCAAGGGCGGAAGGTCATGGCAGTCGAATGTTAAGCAAGCAATATTGCAAGGATATTGTCTTTGCCGGTGGGCAGGGAGGACAAAAGTGTCAACTGAGTATAGGAAGGTCCTTGAGCTCAAGCTGCTCCAGAATGTCATCACCACAGTTTTGGAAATTCTGTTGGACAATGGTATGGGGTAGAATAACAGTGCCACTACAAGTGTTGAGAGAATGATGTTTTTCAATAGTGACAGGAGTAGCATCTATGGACATAAGGTGAGAAAGATCATGAGCTTGGTCAGCATGGACCGTAACGATGCGTATGCCACTTCTGAGAGCGTGAAACGCGATGTCTTTGCCCACATGGCACAGGAGTGCCTTACCAATACTATGATCGGAAAGATAGGTAGTAGAAGTCGGTCTCAGAGTAAAAACTTGGTCCATTGTGTTATGGGGCTATAAGACCCAACATGTATTGATATAATTAAGTAACATGAATACCTAATTATATTGAATTGATCACAATTTTGCTTAATGAGGTTTTGAGGTCAGGACACCCTTAAGACTTATAAAGAAGCTGAATTAACCTGATTTTCTCAATATAATAGGTTATAAATACACACATTTAAATAAGTAGTTTATAAAGTTGCATGTCTCATTGTAAATAAATAAGATGTATTGTGGTGCATGTAGATTGTGCAAGCTGACAGTCTTTTGTTTTGTGTGTTTTGAAGAGAGAGAAGTCCTCCTTCTTTCTCTCTCTTCCCAAGATGGCTGCAAGGTAGAACAGGTGGTGGAGACTGGGCTTTGTTGATATGTTCTGGGCAGAATGGTGTGTCAGAGGTAAGGGAGATAAGTGTTAAATTGAAGCATCCAGCATAACCTATGAGTTATAATTTGTCAAGACACTGAGGGTAGGAGTGATGTAGAGAAAATGGGGTGTTAAGAGTGGAGGTGGCATGTGAGCCATGTGACTTGGAGATGCTAGTTACATGTGACTGCTGTTTACATGTTATGATTGTAAGACTTGTATATATTAAATGTATATCCCTGAATATATGATATTTTTGTAATAGTGGTTTAAATAACCCATGGAGAGGGCTGGTGAAGTTTTTCTTTCAGATGCAGCAGAGAATCATGAATGTAAGTATCCCCCCTAGACTATAAGACCTTTAAGGGAGGGGCGATCCCTTCCCTTAAGGAAGACTGAAAAATTTTGGGAAAAAATGTTTTCTTATCAAAAAATAGTGCAGCATTCTGGCAACATTTTGGTGTAAACAGCTTGTTTCTATCATATTTCTCTGTATGTTTTTCCTTAAATGTAATTTTTTTGTTCTTGCTTTCATAAATAAAACATGTTGCCAATTAGTGTTTTTTTCCTCCCAAAATTACGATTTTTATGATTGTTTCATTCAAAATACACTACATAGCAA
Organism: Cherax destructor; assembly: GCA_009830355.1. Taxonomy (NCBI): domain Eukaryota; kingdom Metazoa; phylum Arthropoda; class Malacostraca; order Decapoda; family Parastacidae; genus Cherax; species Cherax destructor. Next base: position 6,775 of record WNWK01031872.1, read on the forward strand.
TATCTCTGATGCCTCCTTTCAAGTGCAGGAACTAATGCTAGCTCAGTCGCCTCTGGGGTCTCAACAAGTGTTGATGTGTGCAACACGCTGAGATTTAGCGCTCCATATCCATAGAGTTTTACAGAAAAAATATATCAATAACTCGGAAATCAATTATTGACATTGTGAGCCATTTTAATAGAATCTATTGACATTTTCACTCAAATGCATTGGGTCAACAATTATATAGCCTTTATCTTTCATCTAATGTTAACTAGAGCATTGTACATCTTCCCAATTTTGTAAAAATAGGAAAGTTTTGTGACTCCTCAAATTTGGAACAATTTATTATTTTCTATCTAACTTAAAGGCAAAAAGTCAATACAAAGACACTGTATAGGTTTTTAAAAGCTGTATAAATCACTGTAAAAATCCCATTGAAATTAGACCAAAATAAAAAAAAAAAGTGTGAATTCATTTGCCCCTCCCTTAATACCCTATGCTAGAACATGTAGTGAGAACCTTGATGATAAAGTAAGGGGAAATAACATAACAATTGTGTAGTGTGAAATATAGTGTTTAAGGAGAGTGAGTGATGAGCTGGTCGTTTCTGAGATGCATGAGAAGGAAGTAATGAAGTATCATTATGTAAGGGTCTTGGGCATTTAGAAGTGGGGACCAGAATTGGTCCATCATGGGACAGGCGAACAACCTGAAAATTGCAGCACCGTAGAGGAGAAGCCAGAAGCAAGGTCAGAGAAGGCGAAGATCAGACATATCAAAAGGGCTGGTCAGAACCCCGGTACCTGAAGTAGGTGATGAACCGGCATCAGCAAGAGGTACAGGGGTATTGGAAGTGTCTAAAGAGTGGTGCAATAACAAGGCCAGGTCAGAACTGGGTACGGTAATAGGAAGGGGCCCGGGGGTAGTAGGTTCACGGATTGGGTCGTCCATGGTTAGGTTACTTCTTTCTTTTTTTTTCTTGTTTTAAAGAAAGAAGAAAATAAAAATAAAAAAAGGGGGGAACATGGAGGAATAGCTCCTAGGAGGAATGAAAGAGGCTTAAATCCCCCTCCGCGCCCAAGAGGACCTCAGCACCACATGTAGTGCAGATGTGGCATGGAACCCATGCCATACCCTACCCTGCATGCCAGTAAACCAGCAATCTGGGATAGCAACCTCACATCCAATGAGCCACCTCAGCAGACAAGAGAGAGGGCGGCCAGCCACCCGCCACAAAGCATACCTCCTTCGGCCACCACCCCCGGAATCCGAAAGGTGGCCTCCAGAGATACACCCATCGCCTGAAAAACACCCAAAGCCACCCCCTGGGAGATCAGAGAGGGATCGGGACATCCCCAGGCGATCCAGATTCCACGGCAAACTACACCACCGCCAAGAACCTCAATGGAATGGGATGGATCACTGTACCCTTCCCCCTACCTAGGAACCAGAATGCCTGTGGAGAGAATCCCACAGGTTAAAAATGGGAAGGGAATAAGGAAGGGATGAGGAGGAGGAGGAGGAGGAAAGGGAAAAAGGGAAGATGGGAAAGGGGAGGGGGGATTGTGGGGTAATTAGGTTCAGTCTGAGGAAGAAGACCAAGAGGTCCAATTCCTCAGACCGATAGCCTCTTTACCTCGACAAGGAGCCCCCCTTAAAGAAGACTCTTCAAAAAAAAATATCAATATGTTATTCAATTTAACCTCTGACAAATGGACCTCATATACAGGCTCAAAGGGGAAAGTAAAACATACCAGATAAACCGATAAAACCACTTACAATTTAATAAACCCATTACAAGGGAATCTTTTGCTTTCATATGGAGTGATTTTCATGTGTAAGTTTGGTACTAATCCCTCTAGGATTTTCCAAGTGTATATTATCATGTATCTCTCTTGCCTGCATTCCAGGGAATACAAATCAAGGGATCTCAACCGTTCCCAGTAATTTAGGTGCCTTATCATACTTATGTGTGCCGTGCAAGTTCTTTGCACACTCTCCAGGTCTGCAATGTCACCAGCCTTGAAGGGGGCTGTTAGTGTACAGCAGTATTCCAGCCTAGAGAGAACAAAAGATTTGGAGAGAATCATCATGGGCTTGGCGTCCCTAGTTTTGAAGGTTCTCATTATCCATCCTATCATTTTCCTAGCAGATGCAGTAGATACATTGTTGTGGTCTTTGAAGGCGAGATCCTCTGACATTATCACTCCCAGGTCTTTCACATTACTTTTTTGCTCTATTGTATGGTTAGAGTTTGTCATATACCCTGATACATTTTCAATTTCCTCAAGTTTTCCATATCTGAGTATGTAGTTGAAATTTCTCCTCATTGAACTTCATACTGTTTTGAGTGACCCATTTAAAGATTTGGTTTATGTCCACTTGGAGTCTTGCGGTGTCTTTGATGGAGGTCACTGCCATGGCAATCCAGGTGTCATCCACAAAGGAAAACATGGAGCTATGGCATACATCTCTGTCTATATCAGATATGAGGATGAGGAATAGAATGGGAGTGAGTACTGTGCCTTGTGGAACAGAGCTTTTCACTGTAGCCGCCTCGGACTTTACTCTGTTTACTATTACTCTTTGTGTTCTATTTGTCAGGAAGTTATAGATCCATCTACCAACTTTTCCTGTTATTCCTTTATCACAAATTTTGAGTGCTATTACACCATGGTCACACTTGTCAAAAGCTTTTGCGAAGCCTGTGTATACCACATCTGTATTTTATCCTCTACAGCATCCAGGACCTTGTCATAGCGGTCCAGTAGCTGGGACAGGCAGAAGCGACCTCCTCTAAACCCGTGTTGCCCTGGGTTGTGCAACTGATGGGTATCTAGGTGGTTGGCAATCTTGCTTCTTAGAACCCTCTCAAAAGATTTTTATGATATGGGATGTTAATGCTATCGGTCTGTAGTTCTTTTCAATTGCTTTACTGCCACCTTTGTGGAGTGGGGCTATGTCTGTTGTTTTTAGTGAATGTGGGATGACCCGTGTCCATGCTCCCTCTCCATAAAATGCTGAAGGCATGCGACAAGGGCTTCTTGTAATTCTTGATGAACATAAAGTTCCATGAGTCTTGGCCTGGGGCAGAGTGCATGGGCATGTCATTTATTGCCTTTTCAAAGTCTCGTGGAGTTAGGACAATATCCGAGATTTTTGAGATGACCAAATTTTGGGTCTCGTTCATTAAGAATTCATTTGGATTGTCAACCCTTAGTCTGGGCAGCAGCTTGCTGAACACTGAGTCGTATTGGGACTTTAGTATCTAACTCATTTCTTAGCTGTCATCTGTGTATGTCCCATTTTGCCTAAGCAGGGGCCCAATACTGGATGTTTTTTCCTGAAATTTGGCATAAGAGAAGAAGTGTTTTGGGTTTTTTTCAATTTCCTTTATGGCTTTTAGTTCTTCCTGTGATTCTTGTCTCCTGTAAGATTCCTTCAGCTTAAGTTCGATATTTGCAATTTCATTGACCAGTGCCTCCCTTCATATTTCAGATATATTGGCCCCTCTCAGCAGCTCTGTGACTCTTTGCCTTCGTCTGTATATGGAGTGTCTCTCTCTTTCTAGTTTATATTTTCTCTTTCTTTTTCTTAATGGAATGTGCCTTGAGCAGATCTCAAGAACCACAGAGTTCATTTTTTCTAGGCAAATGTTCGGATCCGTGTTTTTTAAGATATCTTCCCAGCTTGTTTCATTTAGGACATGGTTGACTTGTTCCAATTGTATGTTTTTTATTATTGAAATTGAATTTTGTGAAGACACCCTCATGATTGATCACATTTTGCTGGTCAGGAGCCCTGTGCATACATGTCTGTACCTCTATTATGTTGTGATCTGTGTGTATTGTCTTTGATACGGTTATATTGCGTATCAGATCGTCGTTGTTGGTGAAGATGAGGTCCAGCGTATTTTCTAGTCTTGTAGGCTCTAATATTTGCTGGTTTAAGGTGAATTTGGTGCAGAGATTTAATAGTTTGTGTGTGTGTGAATTTTCATCTGCGCTGCTTCCTGGGGTGATCTCTGCTAAAACATTGTTTGCTATACTCCTCCATTTTAGGTGTCTCAAGTTGAAATCTCCTAGTAGTAAGATGTTTGGGGCAGGAGTTGGGAGATTTTCCAGACAGTGGTCATTTTTCAAAAGCTGCTCCTGGAATTGCTGGGAAGTTGCATCTGGAGGCTTGTATACCACCACAATGACAAGGTTTTGGTTTTCAATCTTTACCGCCAAAACTTCAACTACATACATCATTTGAGTTGTTTACTAGTTCTGAGCAAATGAGCAACTCTGTGACGTACAGGCCAACCCCCCCTTGTTGCCTGTTTAGTCTGTCGCATCTGAATAGGTTATAACCTGGGATCCATATTTCGTTGTCAAAATGATTCTTTATGTGGGTCTCTGAATGCTGCAAACATTGCATTTGACTCTGTGAGTAGTCCCTTGATGTAAGGAATTTTGTTGTTTTTTGACGGCTTTAGACCCTGTATGTTTGCAAAGACAAATGTCATTATATTAATGGAATTTAGGAATTTATGCTGCTATGTATGATAATCTATGTAACTGTATTTGTGTATACCTGAATAAACTTACTAGAATATGAGAAAAGTATAAAATTAGGAAAAATAATGTCAGAGATCACAATAAAACAAATACAGCAAATGGCAGAATAATGACAGCTTGCATAATGAGAACTTTCAAAATAGAAGATATATCTCCTAAGATGGTATTGTCTAATTGAGAGGGAGGGGTATGGAGGACTATAACAATGCTGCTCAGCTGCTGCTGCGTTGACAAGTCACGTTTATACGTAGTCAGCCAATAGCATGCCTGACTGACTGTTGGAGAAATGTCCACAATGGACAGGAGCAAACACGTGCGCCGTTGAAAAGGCACTTCTTTCCGACTACCAACAACGTATGATTTTTTTAGTGGACTCAAAGTTAGCGGAACTTTATTTAGCAGAAGCTAATTTGTCCGCTAACGGTTTCTGAAGTTAGCAGAAATGCTAATCCGCTAAACAAAAAGTTAGTTCCGCTAATTAGCGGATTAGCAAAACTGTGCCCACCACTGCTTGCTTGCCATTTCCAGTGGTATTGCTATTTTGCATCTCTGGTGTTTGCATATCTTTGTCTAAACCTGTTTCCCCAGCACCAGGACCCCTGTCCTCTTCTGGTGCAATGGCTTTTATTTCTTTTCTCTTACTGGTACTGTCCTCCAAGACAGCACCATCTGGCCCACCCCTTTTATTTTCCCAACTGTTATATAAGACTGTCAGGTTTTCTAAGAAGGCAGTTTTGATATTTGTCTTTAAGTACAGATGTAATGTTTTCCCATAGGTGGCTACCGTTGGGCAGACCTAATAACATTTTCCTGATTTAATATCCTTAGTGGACGATTGTGTGTTTTGCTAAATTAGATTTTTCTGAGAACTTTTCAACACTGAACACTAATATTGTTTCACTCCAGTATGAATTCTCAGGTGTCTTACTTTCATTAAAGTCTTTCAGACTTTCTGAACTCTGATATCTACCTGTTTGTTTTTCTTTCTAGTATGAATTTTCACATGAGTTACTAAATTACCTTTTTCAGAAAAGTTTTTCAGACATTCTGGACACTGATATGGTTTCTCTCCAGTATGAGTTCTCATGTGTCTTACTAAACTTGATTTTTGAGAAAAAAATTTCAAACATTCTGAACACTGATTTGATTTCTCCCCAGTATGAGTTCTCATGTGACTTATTAAATTTTGTTTTTCAGATAAGTTTTTCAGACATTCTGGACACTGATACGGTTTCTCTCCAGTATGAGTTTTCATATGTCTTGCTAAACTTGATTTTTCAGAAAACTTTTTCAGACATTCTGGACACTTAAATGGTTTCTCTCCAGTATGAGTTCTCATGTGTCTTACTAAACATGATTTATCAGGAAAGTTTTTCAGACATTCTGAACATTGAAATGGTTTCTCTCCAGTATGAATTCTTATGTGGCTTTTTAAACCTGATTTCTGATTAAACCTTTTCGGACATTCTGAACACTGAAAAGGTTTCTCTCCAGTATGAATTCTCATGTGTCTTTCTAAACTTATTTTTTCAGAAAAATGTTTGGGACATTCTGAACAGTGAAATGGTTTCTCTCCAGTATGAGTTCTCATGTGACTTTTTAAACTTAATTTTTCAGAAAAGCGTTTGGGACATTCTGGACACCGATATCGTTTCTCTCCAGTATGAGTTCTCATGTGACTTTTTAAAGTTGATTTTTTAGAAAACGCTTTTAGACACACTGAACACCGAAGTGTTTTTTCTATAATAAATCTGGTCAGTGATACACACTGAGGTTGTTGTGCTGAAGACTGAGTGAGTGAGTGTGAATGTTGATCTAGTTGGTCTCCTACATCAACAACTGTACATTGTGTTGCTTCAACACATTGTCTTTCAAGTATATTAGACATACTGAACAATAGTATTCTCACACATTAAATTGCTTATCCAGAGGAGATTTTGAGAATATTTTATTTCAATGAAAAATAATATTTCTGCAATATGCTATTATATATATAACAAGCACTAAACTAGTAAGAGTAATATAGTGTCTGAGGAATAGGAAGGGTTACATTAGCAGATATTTCAGTGTTTATGACAATAACCTTACGACACTCTTGTTGGCACTATAAATATTGTATAACCAACACTGCTGTTACAGTGTTGTTGCTGTATTATTAACACTGTACTTAGTGTTGTCACTGTATTAACACTGTAGTATTGTCACTGTATTATTAACACTGTAGTTAGTGTTGTCACTATTTTTAAGACTAGTTAGTCCTGTAATTATATACACTCTGCATTATTTACAGCGCTTACACAAAATTTCTATCACTGATGTTGACACTACAAGTGCCAGACTCTGGTGTCAGGATGACCTGCAGTATTGACACTACAAGTGCCAGACTCTGGTGTCAGGATGACCTGCAGTATTGACACTACAAGTGCCAGACTCTGGTGTCAGGATGACCTGCAGTACTGACACTACAAGTGCCAGACTCTGGTGTCATGATGACATGCAGTATTGACACTACAAGTGCAAGACTCTGGTGTCAGGATGACCTGCAGTATTGACACTACAAGTGTCAGACTCTGGTGTCAGGATGACCTGCAGTACTGACACTACAAGTGCCAGACTCTGGTGTCAGGATGACCTGCAGTATTGACACTACAAGTAACCAGCCTCTTGTACCAGGATGACCTGCAAAGAAAATTGAAAATTTATAATCTATTATGATTATTACAGTGGACCCCCGGAAATCGAACATTCTTCATTCCAGAATGCTGTTCAAATGAATTTATTCCCATAAGGAATGATGTAAATTAGATTAGTCCGTTTCAGACCCCCAAAAATACACTTATAAAAGCACTTACAATAATAAACTTACATAATAGGTCGAGTTGGGAGACGTCCGATTTCCGGGGGTCCACTGTATTATTATTAGTATTAGTATTATTAGTAGTAGTATTAGTATTATTAGTATTATTATTAGTATTAGTATTATTATTATATAGTATTCGGTAAATGTGTCACACCAGTATGGGTGACAGATCACCACCAGGCTGAGGGGAAACTATCAGTAATAGGAAGTTCAGTAAAGTCAGAGTATAACACAGTTCACTTTAACCCTTTCAGTGTCGGTCCCGTAATACTACGCCAAAATTCTAGCTCCTTCAAATCTGGTGGAAGAAAGCTGGTAGGCCTACATATGAAAGAATGGGTCTGTGTGGTCAGTATAAAAAAAAAATCCTGCAGCACACAGTGCATGAGAAAAAACTCTGACAGTGTTTTTAGTTTAAAACAGCGACTTTGCAGAGTATTTTCATATGGTATTTATGGTTGTATTCTCGTTCTCTTGGTCTCATTTGATAGAATGGAAGATATATTACAGAAATAAAGATGATTTTGATTGGACTGAGCTCAAAGTAGCGGAAATGTTCGATTTTTGCCGATGTTCAAGAGCAAACAAATACATGTTCAACTGGTCAGTCTAATACACAGTCACGAATGGGTTGACATTATTTATACAATTATTATAATAATGCAGTAGTCTGCATAACAGTAAATCTTCTATTTTTTGTGAGAATAAAAATTCAAAATGGAAAGCATGAGTAATATAAGAGGGGCCTGGAGACGTGACTAATGAACAGAGAAAATTGCCAATTTCTGACCACTTTATTGGGTAGTTGAAATCGGTAACTGGGCGATTTCTTGTACTCAATCGATAGAACAAATAGAGTTCTAGCAAAATAGCTATGAAATTGGCTGAAAATAGGGCTCAAAGTGGGAGAAATTGCCGATGCGTAAATATTGCCAAGATCACTAACTTTGCGAGCGTAGTTTCGTAAGTTTTCCATCAAATTTCATACTTTTGGTGTAATTACCATCGGGAAAAGATTCTCTATCATTTCATATTTTTTTTTTTTTTAATTTTTTGATTGAGAGTTAACCCTTTGACTGTTTCGGTCGTATATATACGTCTTACGAGCCCCTGTTTCGGACGTATCTATACGCCTAAATTCTAGCGGCTTCAAATGAAGCGGGAGAAAGCTGGTAGGCCTACATGTGAGAGAATGGGTCTGCGTGGTGGGTGTGCGCAGTATGAAAAAAATCGGGGACCCAGTGGTGCATTGTGGGAGCGCCATGTTTGTAGTTATTTTTCATCATGCCTCGCGGTAAGAAGTACCTCACTCCCCGGCGAATTGGAGGCCTTCTCTTCCCAAGTGATAGTTCAAACAGTGATGGAAGTGCCAGTGAATGTGAATTCCATGGTTTTCAGGAGGGTATTACTGAAAGCAGTGCCCAGGATAACATAATTAGTGATGAAAACCCAGATGACCCACAGCCTTCCACATCTGGTGCTGTACCAGGACGAAAGAGGAAACTATTTCACCGTGTACATGACTCTGATGTGAGCAGTGTAAGTGATGATGACAGTGATTTCAAAGTTATTGAAAGCAGTTCTAGTGGTGACAGTGAGGGAGAGTATTCTCCAGTGAAGCGGCAGTATGTACGACGCAACATGCATTCTGGTAGTGTGCCATATGCTATTCCAAGGAAAAGGAGTAAATCTCGGAGTACATCTCTTGGCCCTACACCACGAATTGATATTGAAGATGATGATATTGTGACAATGGGGATGCGTAATGTGCGTGGGGTAGCAGGTGGTAGTGGTGGTGGTGTTGGCACGAGTCATGTGGCACCAGGAGCGGGGCACGCTGCTAACTCAGCACACCAACAACCACTCTCAACCACCCCCACACTCCCACAACCTGCACAACCACAACCTGCACAACCACAACCTGCACAACCACAACCTGCACAACCACAACCAGCACAACCACAACCACCTGTCAATATCCAGTACCCACCAGCAGACTGCATCTGGGATTGGCAGCAAGGTGACAATTTTGTTCCCAATCCCCATGACTTTGATGAAGCACAAAGTGGAATACGGCCATCGTGTACACTTGGGAACAATGCTACTGAACTAGAATGCTTTCAGTTATTCTTCGATGAACCCTGATGGACATTATTGTCAGGGAAAGCAACATATACTATGAGTACACCATGGCAAACACAATTCTTTCACCAAGGTCACGGCTATACCAGTGGAAGGACACAACTGTGGCAGAGATGTACTTGTTCTTTGCCACAATAATGCTTATGCCACATGTTTATAAGCACACTGTCAACACATACTGGTCGACAGAACGCCTGATTTCAACCCCAGGTTTTAGTGATATTATACCAGTGAATCGTTTTTTGATACTGTTGCGTATGCTTCACTTTTCTGATAAAACCAGGCCTGACAGAAACAACAGGTTATATAAGATCAGGAATGTGTTCATGTACATGAAACAAAAGTGCTGTATGTATTTTTATCCCTTCAGGAAGCTTGTTATTGATGAGTCTTTGATTTTGTTCAAAGGCAGACTGTCGTTCAAGCAGTATATACCAAGCAAGAGGAAACGCTTTGGTATAAAGTTATTTGTACTGTGTGATTGCAAAAGTGGTCTGGTTTTGGATATAATTGTGTACACTGGGAGTAATACATTGCAAGATACCAGGAAGTTACTGGGTATCTCTGGTGATGTGGTTAGAACAATGATGGAACCATATCTTGGTAAGAGGCATATATTATATACTGATAACTGGTACACAAGCCCTTTACTCAGTGATTTCTTGCGAGTGAACATGACAGACGTGTGTGGCACAGTGCGTGCAAATCGTAAACATATGCCTAGGTTCGACGCTGGCACTCGTAGAGGTGAAGTGCAGGTGTTTGCTGCCAATGACATCATGGCATTTCGGTGGCAAGACAAACGTGATGTCACATTGTTGACATCAGTTCACAGACATGAAATGGTAGACACTGGTAAGCAGAATAGAGAGACCAATGAACCCATTCTAAAGCCTGCAGCTGTGATGGACTACAACCTCAATATGCGCTTAGTGGACAAATGTGACATGCAGATTGGATTTGCTGATTGTGTCCGCAAGAGTTATAAGTGGTACATAAAACTCTTATTCCATCTTCTTGACATTTCCATGCTGAATGCTTATAACATTTACAAGTTGAAGACCAACAACAAGCCCAAATATGGTGAATTTTGTTTGTCAGTCATCAGACAAATAATATTCAAGTACCAAGGAACAACACCTGCAATAGACCAGCGCCCACGAAATTATCAACACATGCCCTCTCGTATGAGGCCTGGTGATCACTATCCCATACTACTGCCTCCTACTACTCTCAAGAAAATGCTCAGAAGAGGTGTTTTGTCTGTAAACATTCCACAAACGCCCACCAAAACGCAGAGACACTCGTTTATGTGTGAGGAGTGTAAAGTACCACTGTGCATATACCCATGTTTCAAAGAGTTCCACAAGCTGCAGGAGTTCTAGGAAAGTGTTCAGTGAGTGTACATATGTATATATATTATAGAACAATAGTAATGAACATTTTTTTTTATTGTTTGTTTGTGTAAACAAGTTTTGTAAACAATATATACTAATGTTTATACTAGTATAGTGTTGCATACGAGTGTATATATAAACATTGCACCTTACCTTGGTCTAACAGACCACATAAGTTATGTAAAAAAAGAAAATAGTGAAAAAAACAAGAAATCTACTAATGGAAGTAAACAAAAGTATACCGAGTGAGCGGTAGTCGCCGCTGTTGCCGTACGCAGATCATTTTCTGCCAACTTTACACCTCTATATCTCGGTAAGTATTGATGGCAAAAATCTGTTTTTAGGATAAAAACAATCAGAAAAATAATCTTAACATTTTGATAAGAAAAAATAATTTTTTTTTTTAGAATATTTTGCGACAACAGAATGGCACTCAGGATTGAGGGTTGCGACAGTCAAAGGGTTAAGGATTGGGGGGTCTCAACACTGAAAGGGTTAAACAAAGTGTAAATACTCAACAATTAATTCTGACACAACAAACTTGCAAGATTATACAGTTGTTTATTGTGTACAATCACAACAAAACGATCTCATCTTTGTCCACCACAATCACCATTAATGGCCATCTGCTCCCCCATAATAGTTGGTTAAATTGAAGGTTACTGTGATAAATTAACTTATGAACTAACAAAGAAAGTCAGACTTGACCCAATAAGTCAGCTTCAGTTAAAATCTCATAGTGTTTATCTACACTTAACCCTTTCACTGTCTAGACCCCGAAAATGTAACTTGCTCTAAGTGCAAAAGTCCCCCACCCAAAAACAAATAATAATAATAATCTTCTATGGTAGAGAATCTCTTTCCAAAATTAATGACACCAAACATACATAATTTCATGGAAAACCTATGCAATTACACTGGATCAACATTAGCAGTCTTGGCACAATTTATGCAGTGGCAATTTTGCCCACGTTGATTCCCATTTTCAGCCAATTCCATTGCTCCAGTCGAGCAAATTCTTAGCCATTACACTAGTATAGGTGCTCCTCATTTTACAATGGTTCGACTTACAATATTTTCACTTTACGATGATGCAACAGTCATGCACATTCCTGGCAATGGCAAGCCATACTCTCAGTCTCTAGCGATTGTAAGCATAAACATCTTTATTACCTTTCTGATACTGGTATTTAGTTACAGTAATTATTTATTCACTTATTCAGTCGATTCCTGCACACCAGTCAATACATGCAGTTTTCTTATAATCTGCATCATGTGCTCAAATGTGAGTATGCCAGAGACAATGTTTTAATACAAACTGAGAGGGCAGACATGAACTGAACCTGTACATGAGAGCCTCTCCCAGTGTTTACATAACCTCTGCTTATCTTCCTTTGCATAATACAGGTTAAAAAATTAAAGGAACTTAAATGTAATGTGTTTATAGTATACTTACTTAATATACATTACAGAAAATATCAACATGGATGACGACTAACAAGCTTACTCTCAATACTGACAAGACCTACTTCATACAGTTTGGAAGCAAAGCCACAAATGTTCCACTTAACATAACACTTAATGGTACACCCATCACAAGACTCACAGAGGGAAAATTCCTAGGAATCCACCTTGACAGTAGCCTTAAATTCCAAACACATATACAACAAATTTCCAAGAAAATCTCGAAGACAGTAGGCATATTATCAAAGATACGCTATTATGTACCTCAATCAGCTCTCCTTGCACTATATCATTCACTTATCTACCCGTATCTCACCTATGGAATCTGTGCATGGGGATCAACAACGTTAAATCACCTTAGACCACTCATAACACAACAAAAGGCCGCAGTCAGAATGATAACAAATTCCACTCTAGACAGCATACTCCACCAATATTCAAAAGTCTCAAACTACTCACCGTAAAGAACATTCATACTTACTCTTGTGCCTACTACATATATAAAACTTTACACTCTAATATAAATCCTCTGCTCAAAACTCTCCTCACCAACTTTAATAGGACCCATGACCACAACACACGACACAGATCACTTTTTGATATACCCCGTGTTCATATCAACCTATGTAAAAATTCTATGCACATAAAGGGCCCCAGAATCTGGAATTCATTACCAGTAAATATTAAGATAATCTTGTCTGAAAATCAATTTAAGACTCAACTCAAAAACCACCTACTCACCCAAACCTAAATGATCATGCTATAAACTACTTTGAAAAATGCTCATTGTTACTTTCCTATACGATAATCTCAATTTTTAATAATATGTTACTATTATGTTACCCCTACTCATATTATAAGTTAATGTCAAAAATGCTCAATGTTATTTTCCTTAAGATAATCTCAATTCCATATTATCATTCAAGAATCTTAACACCTGTAACAATCTAAGATCTAATATCATTATATAATAATTTAAACAGTAAAATTTCATCATATTGTAATTTTGAAAATAATTTTTAACTAGAATAAACTCAATAAATTTCTCTAATATTAAGTACATAGTTTTTAAGGACTAGAATAAGCTGCCCCTAATGCCATGGCATGTCAGTGGCTCTCCTTGCACTCAATTTACATTGTAATTTCCCATACCCATGTAACCTGCAATGAAATAAAATTTGTTTGTTTGTTTGTTTGTTTGTTGTAACATTTTATCTGGTACACTTGTATTTTGTAATAAAGAAACTGACGTTTGTGAAGGTGTTGTTGTGGTGGTGGTGTTAAGGGCTACCAATGATCAAGCATCCCACCCACCATCTCCTAAACTATTTTTGTTAAAATGCAAGGTAAATGCTAATTTTGTATTAATGTGTACTAAATAGTTTATATTTGTAAAAGCATTCTGGTAGTTAATTTCACAGCAGAAAGATGGACACAATGGCCATGGGGCCATCACAGCCCTCAACCCAACTAACAACATGCTCAGAATCTTGAGCTTTTCTCGTGATTTTATATTTTTTCATTTTTTTCTTGGATAGCAAGTAAAATATAGTAATATTTACTTATATTTACAAGTGATACCTGATAGCAGGTGATAGCTTGTTATATGTTTGCACAGGTATTGTACAGGATGGCATCAACCTTCTCCATGTATGCAGATCAACAAGCGATGACAACTACAGTGAATATGTTCTTCTGGGGCCTTGAGCAGCTCATGATGCTTTACCAACAGCTGTATAAAGTATTGCAGGGTAAAAGAGACCCCAACAGAAATGAGTCACTTTGACTTTTTTGGGTTGTCCTGGAAGGTAATTTACACTATGATAATTGTACCTATGTATACCTGTGCCTAAATAAACTTGCTTACAAAAGACACATTAATCGATGGTCTACTGTATTTATTTTCTTATTTATATCATATTCATATTCAACTCATGATATTTTTAACTTGCATTAGGTTCTCTGGAACATAACCCCATCATAAGTTAAGGAGCACCTGAATACCTTCAATTCTATCAATTGAAGACTACCCTATAAAGTGATCAGAATTCAGTAATTTGGCCATATTCACACAAAATTAAAAAGACACCAATTTAAAAAGAGTCCATAATCAACATTGTGGACATTGCTGGCACAAAAACAACATATCCTCTGTTCATTAATCACATTGCCAGACTTCTCCTAAATTACACTCGCTTTCCATTTTGAATTCTTCACATAAAAAGTAGATTTACTCTATTTCTGGCATAATAAAATATAACTAGGAAAGATTGCTCATTGTTTTCAACATCCAAATAATTGAAACAGACCTACGAAAAACTCATAAAACAAACTTAACAAAAAAAGGCACAATACCGTGACTGGAACAATACGCAAATAACCCACACATAGAAGAAAGGAGCTTATGACGACGTTTCAGTCCAACTTGGACCATTTACAAAGTGACTTTGTAAATGGTCCAAGTCGACCGAAACATCGTCATAAGCTCCCTCTTTTATGTGCGGGTTATTGTAAAACAAACTTGGGGTTGTAGGAGGGCTTGACCTGTCCTCTGGAATATCAAGATACTTCCCGGGCCTGAAACCAATCAAAATCATCTCTATTTCAGTAAAGTGTCATCCATTCTATCAAAAGATACAATGAAACAGTGTATAAAACCATAAAAACCATCTCGAAAACACTGTAATGCTGCTATTTTAAACCAAACACATAGTCACAGTATAGTTTTTTCCATCATTCACTGCATAGGGCAGGATTATTTTTATAGGTGCACCTCACTGCACAGACCCATTCTCTCATATCTGCCAGAATTAACCCTAACAGCTTATCTTAGCGAGTTGATCTCATGACATAGAACTACGTGAGGGACCCCGAGCTCAAAGCTGTGGTTCTTCATGACGGGCAGCGAGAGGGAGAAGACTTTCTGAAAAGAGAAGGAAAAGTGAGGGCACACAGATGCTCTAAAACAAAAAATCATTTTCTTCTTTGATAATGGTACAATTAATAAAAATGTGTTCAAGTGTCAATGGAATGTGATAAGTTTCACTGAGACACACTGGGCACCTTTTCATGTGATAAAGTGAGACCTTGAGTGACTAATACATTGTCGAGCGAGAACCACCTCCCAAAACAACGTCAACCAACAACCCAACTAGGGTTTGATCAAGAACACTCG
>WNWK01031873.1:0-22356 GCA_009830355.1 Cherax destructor
CAGACAGGTAATCTCTTAATTCCCCACAACTATTATTAACAATAAATAATTTTTTTTTATTAACACATCGACCGTTTCCCACCAAGGCAGGGTGGCCCGACAAAGAAAAACTTTCATCATCATTCACTCCATCACTGTCTTGCCAGAGGCACGCTTACACTACAACTACAAAACTGCAACATTAACACCCCTCCTTCAGAGTTCAGGCACTGTACTTCCCATCTACAGGAATCAAGTCCGGCCTGCCGGTTTCCCTGAAACCCTTCATAAATGTTACCTTGCCTACACTCCAACAGCACGTCAAGTTATAAAAACTATTTGTCTCCCTTCGTTCCTATTTAACATGATCACACACGCTTGCTGGAAGTCCAAGCCCCTCGCACACAAAACCTCCTTTATCCCCTCCCTCCAACCTTTTCTAGGCCGACCCCTACCCCGCCTTCCCTCCACTACAGATTTATACACTCTCGAAGTCATTCTATTTTGCTCCATCCTCTCTATGTCCAAACCATCTCAACAACCCCTCCTCAGCTCTCTGGATAATAGTTTTGGTAATCCTACACCTCCTAATCTCCAAACTATGGATTCTCTGCATTATATTCACACCACACATTGCCCTCAGACACGACATCTCCACTGCCTCCAGCCTTCTCCTTGTTGCAACATTCACAACCCATGTCTCACACCCATACAAGAGTGTTGGTATAACTATACTCTCATACATTCCCCTCTGCTTTCATGGATAACGTTCTCTGTCTCCACAAGCTCTTCAGTGCACCACTCACCTTTTTCCCCTCGTTAATTCTATGATTCACCTCATCTTTCATATACCCATCTGCTGACACATCCACTCCCAAATATGTGAACACATTCACCTCCTCCATACACTCTCCCTCCAATCTGATATCCAATCTTCCGTTATCTAATTTTGTTGTTATCCTCATCACCTTACTCTTTCCTATGTTCACTTTTAATTTCCTTCCTTTACATACCCTACCAAACTCATCCACCAACCTCTGCAACTTCTCTTAAGAATCCCCCAAAAGCACAGTGTTATCAGCATAGAGCAACTGTGACAACTCCCACTTTGTGTTAGATACTTTATTACATTATTTTATGATTATATTTTTATTTTTATTTTCTTTAGAAACATGGGATGAAGATGAGATTTAAACCAAAATGTTGCCAGATTGTTGAACTGTTTTTTTTATAATCTTTAATTATAATAATATTATTATATTATTATTATTTATTTCTACAAGTACATGTATAAGGTATAAAGGCCTAACTCCTTAGCTTGATCGTTAGCGCACTCAGCTCACAAACTAAGGTCGGGAGATCGAATCACCGGTACGGCTGGAAAACATTAGAGAGATGTTTCCATAAGACACCTGCTGTCCATGTTCACCCATCAGTCCAAAATGGGTACCTGGGTGTTAGTCGACTGGTGTGGGTCGCATCCTGGGACAAAACTGACCTAATTTGCCCGCTAGGCCTGTATACCTTGTAGAAATAAAGATATTATTATTAAAACTGACATCAATAACATATTACTATATAGAAAGTCACTTGTTATGCAGAGCATTTCAGGCAAATTAGGTCAATTTTGTCCCAGGATGCGACCCACACCAGTCGACTAACATCCAGGTACCCATTTTACTAATGGGTGAACATAGAGAACCGGTGTAAGGAAACACCCCCAATATTTCTACCTACGCCCGGAATCGAACCCGGACACCTCACCATGTGATGATATGATGTGACAATGATACAATGCTGTTTTCTAAGCTTATTACGTTGTCGATCAAGGCAGGGTAGCAATGATAAGGCTTCGGAGGCTTCTTACTTTATTTGCAATGACATGAGGGTACACAGGCAGTGTGTTTGTGCCCATGGCCCGTGAGGGCCATGCCCATGTGAAGGAGAGAAGAGTAGGCCTTGTTTACTCTAGGATGCCTGGACGAGAAGTGAGAGGGATGCAGGTCTGGGCATACCCACCCAGAGGCATGCCTCCTGGTGGAAACTATGGGAACTAGGTATGTAGGCTTACTGGCTACATTTTGCTCAGCTGACAGACAGCATAGGCTGTCTATGCAGACAGTACAGGCTGTCTACAATGCCTACGATGATGAGATGAAGTGCGGTGATGGTGTAGGTATTGTGGCGTTGTGTTAGGCGACTGACCAGTGAGGAACAGATGCAAAGAGGAGTAGAATTGGTGGAAAATCGGTGTTGTATACTTGGGAGAGATTGAGGAAAGGAAGGAATCATGGTTTTACAATCCCATGAAGGGAATTTGTAATAACCTTTTATTTTAAAATACCAAAAAAAAAAAAAAAATAAGAATTTTTGGGGATACAAAATAATGATATGTCATTCAATTCCTTAACAATTTGTCTTCAGCCTTGTTCATGTAAAGTCAACTGTAACATCCTAAACATTAGCAATCTGCCACAAATTTTACCAAGGTGTTGCCATATAAAAAATCATTATTTATTTTTTTCTCATCTCATTTTTGGGGAAACTTCACTAAATTTCTAGTATACGCTTTAGACCACCTTCCTAACGTAAAATAAAAATAATTGAAATCAGACTATTATTAAAGTTTTCCTAGCAGAATCCTGCTTCCCCTCTTAATAGTTTCAGGCCACCGTGAAAAGCAGCGGATAACTGAAACAGCGGAACCCAACCCCGTGGATACGGGGTCCTCCTGTAACTTGTGTATTATATAACGTTACTAAATTATTACACAACTTATGATGGAGCCACACTCTGGGATAATCTAACGGCCTCTGAAACCAGACCTGCGCCCTCCAACAACTACAAACATTCACACTGGCCTGACCCAATAGTGGAGAATATACCCTTAATGCTTCAGTGTGGGTCCGGGAAGAACAGAACTTGCTCCTTGCAGTGAGAGCTCCTTATTCAGAGGACTTTCTGTAGGCTATTCCCAACTCCACCCTTGGCACATGACTTGACCCAAAGACCATCTGCATTGGTGTTACCCTTCCACTTGTTATCCTTATTCTTGCTGAACACAGGTGTAGTCAGGTACCACGGTCTTGTGTGCAGTAGATCCGAGGGAAAGTTTGCAAGGCATGAAGAGGTTAATAACATTACCAAGAGGAGCCTCACAACAGCTGGATGCCCAGCAATGAGGGAGCCACCCCAACTATGTAGATCTGATTGTAACTAAAATTGTCCACATGGTATCACCCTTCAAACTTGGATAGATGGCAAGCAGGTGGTGCAGGACTACACTTGTGCAGCCACAATGGCCGATACCTATCTCCAATACACCAGGCAGGATCCGGTCAGCTGCCAGCTTCAGGGATTCCCAAAAGTCTAGAATATGGTGAACTTGCCCATCATTATATGAACATGACTTCAAAAAGGCCATAAATGACATGCCCATGCACTCTGCCCCAAGCCCAGACTCGTGGAACTCCGTGTTCAAGAACAGCAAGAAGCCCGTCATGTGCTTTACCATTTTATGGAGAGGAAGCATGGACACAGGGGTCATAGCAGTCACTAAAAACAACATAGCCCCACTCCACAAAGGAAGCAGTAAAGCAATTGCAAAGAATTACAGACCGATAGTGCTAACGTCCCATATCATAAAAATCCTTGAAAGGGTTATAAGAAGCTAGATCGCCACCCATCAGTTCCACAACACAGGGCACACCTGGGTTTAAAGCAGGCCGCTCCTGCTTTTGTCAGCTACTGGACCACTATGACAAGGTCTTTGATGATCTGGAGGACAAACAAAATGCGGATGTAGTACACACAGACTTTGCAAAAGCCTTCGACAAGTGCGACCATAGTGCAATAGCACACAAAATGCGTGATAAAGGAATAACAGGAAAAGTTGGTAGATGGGTCTATTACTTCCTAACAAATAGAACACAAAGAGTAATAGTAAACAGAGTAAAGTCTGAGGTGGCTACAGTGAAAAGCTCTGTTCCACAAGGCACAGTACTCGCCCTCATCCTGTTCCTCATCCTCATATCCAACATAGACAGAGATGTAAGCCACAACACCATGTCTTCCTTTGCAGATGACACCCGAATTTGCACCAGTGTTCTCCATCTAAGACACTGCAAGATTCCAAGCGGACATCAACCAAATCTTTAAATTGGCCGGGGGAAGAGAAATTTCAATTATTCCGAACTGGAAAACTTGAGGATATTAAAAATATACCAGAGTATAAAACAAATTCCAACCACACAATAAAGCAATAAACTATTGTGAAGGACCTGGGAGTGATAATGTCAGAGGATCTCACTTTCAAAGATCACAACACTGCATCTGCCTCATCTGCTAGAAAAATGATGGGATGGATAATGAGAGCCTTCAAAACTAGGGATGCAAAGCCCATGATGATTCTCTTCAAATTGTTCATTCTCTCCAGGCCGAAATACTTCTGTACACTAATGGCCCCTTTCAAGGCATACGATATTGCTGACATGGAGAATGTACAGAGAACCTTCACGGCACACATAAATATGACAAAGCACTTAAATTACTGGGAACAGTTGAAGTCCCTTGACTTGTGTTCCCTGGAATGCAGGCGAGAAAGATACATGATAATATACACTTGGAAAATCCTAGAGGGATTACTACCAAATTTACACACGAAAATCACTCCCTACGACAGCAAAATAAACTCGGCAGGAGATGCAACATTCCCCTAATGAAAAGCAGGGGTGCCGCGAGTATGCTGAGACAACACAATAAGGGCCAGGGGCCCCAAGACTGCTCAACTGCCTCCCAGCGTACATAAAGGGGATTACCAATATTATTATTATAATAAAAAGAAGCGCTAAACCACAGGGGTCATACAACGGGGATTACCAATAGACCCCTAGACAGGCAACCCAACCGGGTTGTGGTTCGTACGTTGATTTGCGTGCGGCCAGCAGTAACAGCCTGGTTGATCAGGCTCTGATCCACCTCGAGGCCTGGTCACAGACCGGACCGAGGGGGGCGTTGATCCCCGAAACCCTCTCCAGGTATAGGCTCAGAGACCTTTGGCAATGGGAAAAGAGTGGTGCATCTAAGTTCCTTAAGGGTAACTTCAGTGCATCTAAGTTCTTTCAGGGTAACTGGGGATTCCAGGGCGGCTAGTTTTCTGTTCCAGCGACTCAACGCTGCGGTTCAGAGAGGTAATGCTTGCTGTATATTGGGCACGCGCCTCAGCTCTGGGAAACTGGATGAGATTTTCGCATTTTAATCTGTCATAAACGGGAAGAGTTTGAGGTAATGAGTCCCTCAGGATGAGGGACTGATTACCTGAGTCTCCTTCTGATCTTCACATTTCTTCTTTGTATTGAACTGATGAAGCCACTGTGTAGCGAAACCTTTTCACAATAAAGATACCCAAGTGTTGAACATGTGTCCAGTTTATCAACTTGTGGGTTCTCTGAGCCATTTATCCACAAAGAACATTGTTCAGCTCCGGTATCTATAAGTAAATGTGTTCGAATCGTACTCATTTGACGCTTGTTATCAAATATAGTAAAGATATTTTTATGAAAAGGTATTCTCACACAACTTGCCGTCAGGAGCTCAGGGTCAAACACATATCTCATGTATAAAGAGTCATCTGATAAGCAGTCTTATCTTCAAAGTTCTCTAGTGATTTTCATATACAACTAGATACACACAATTCACTACAAAACAAGAAACATTCGCAGAGAATAAACAAAATATTAGAAAGACAAATCATACGAGAATCTATTAGTCAATGATCTTCAGTGTTAAATGCTATGATGAGGATATTTCGCAGTTTAAAGGCAAAAAAACAAAAAGTACTCACGATGACAAGACACAAAGAGCACTGGTCGGTTCACAGGTCACCAGTCAATGCGAATCAAGAAACATTCACAGAGAAGTACTAGTGTTGTTGAAAATGGTATAAAATGCCGAACTGTCGGTATTTTATACCCTTTTCAACATACCTGTCACATCAAGTATTAGTTGACACATTCACTAAGCACTTCGACCACGTTGGTCACTCAACGTTAATAGCCATACAAAAATATATATAACAAAATCAATAATTCACAGAGATTAAAGTTTCAGAATGACTCAAAACATAAGAGAATGCCTATTAGTTAAGCCTCAGTGTTAAATACAAATCTAATAATGATAAATAAATACCTTTTAGAAGAGTGATGGAAGTATATTACTGTGCGGGAGCGACACTTGTACACCCCACGCCAGCTGGTGACGACTGCGTCACCCTACACTCCCTCAACACTTCAGTTACTGATGGCAGGGGAAGCCTGCATGAAGGTCACTCACAGCTGCACTTAGTGGTCTTGTTGCTGGCCACTTTTATTCCAACCATTTAAGGTCTCCTTCCTCGGCACCCACTTAATTATTTTCTTGCTTCCTCGCTAGTTTACTTGCTTTCTTATACATACACGCACACACACGACCAGCAAAGAAACGGGGCCAAGAGCTGCGACTCAACCTCTGCAACCACAAATAGGTGAGTTCACTATACCATGGGAGAGAAGCTGCAAATATGAGAGCGAAGAGGACTTGGGGTAAATTTATGACCAAGAATATCGCCAGAATTACACGTAAACTATATAACATCGGCAGAATGTACAAGATTAGCAAGCATTAGTACAACATTCAGAATCCTTCAGAACTTTATGTACGACATATAATAGGTCAATTATTAAGCACACGGCTCCCACACCTAGTCAAGCATACGCAGAAGCTCAAGGTCAGCAAGTTTGCAACCAGACTAGTACCATTACCGTGTGAAATGTCCTGTGAGTAGAGATTGAAAGAATTGAACCTGACGACCTTGGCAGAGAGAGGAGGACTAGGGAAGATAAGATTATGACATACAAAATCCTAAGATTTATTAATAAGGCAGAAAGAGACGGAGCAAGAGCAAGAGAACACAAATGGAACAGAATTAGAACACAGATGGAACAAAGGTGGACCACAACACCACCAGATGGACAGTAGGGATGAAAGGTTGTATTGAGTCTCAGTGGTCGAAAAGTGGAATGATGTGGATGAGACAGTGGTGGAGGCAAACTCAGTACATACCTTCAAGAGTAGATATGATAAGGCCCAAGAGGCCAGAAATCAATGATGCCCTTTGGACTCGTATCTTCTCTCAAATAAGAATATTTGCATACAGTTTGTTTATCAACTTATCAGTATCATATAGTTTAATTATTCCCATAAATATGTCTAGTAGGCGGGGACCAGGAGCTAAATCTCGACTCCACCGCAAACACATGGTGAGTACACACCCTTCCTCCCCTCCCCCAAGACGCACAATGTGTCATGTACAGGCCTATCATGGAACACACATTACCAGCATAGAGCACATAGCACCAGTATGGAACACACAGTACCAGCATGAAACGCAACACAAGCATGAAGCACAACATCAACAGTTTTTTTAATAATATGTGTCAACATTTACTCTCGGTTGTTTGAGGTTTTAGTAAAGTGATAATGAAAAACACTGATAATATTTTGTTTCTTTACTGGGGAAAGATTGATCAATAACATCTGCAGACAGACAATGGTGTTAGTCAAGAAGTAGAAATAAAGTCACTAGTTGATGAATTAGATATTTGTGCAACACTTGGGTATCTTTATTGTGGAAACGTTTCACCATCCAGTGGCTTCCTCAGTCCAATAAATGGACCATTTACTGGGGAAAGATTGATCAATAACATCTGCAGACAGACAATGGTGTTAGTCAAGAAGTAGAAATAAAGTCACTAGTTGATGAATTAGATATTTGTGCAACACTTGGGTATCTTTATTGTGGAAACGTTTCACCATCCAGTGGCTTCCTCAGTCCAATAAAGAGAAAAATAGTTGAAGATCAGACGTTTGAGGTAATCAGTCGCTCAGCCTGGATTCGATGTGATCAGTCCATCAATTTTGAAAAGAATACAGCAAATGAGCGGAGGAGTTTATATTCTGCAGACAGGTGAGGCGAAGCAGTCGTAGGCGGTGTCTAATTCATCAACCTGTCGGTTCTCTGAACCAGTTATCTACAAAGTCACTACTGGAATGTAGATGAATGGTTCAGAGAACCGACAACACTTGGGTATCTTTAACGTTTCCTCATTAAAGATACTCAAGTGTTGCATATGTGTCTAATTTATCAAAGTCACTACTAACAAGGAAAATATTTTATTACTATGTTTCACAAACACCCGGATAAAACTACACAGACTCCTCTCCAGGGAGAAGCTTAGAGTGTCTCTGTTTCCTATTAATAACTGCTGTGTTGGATGACTCCCAAAAGGGCTATTTTTTTTCACCGGCTTGTTTATAGCTAGTCACATTTATAAATGAGACGACTGGTGTATGAATCCCGACATGCTGTGGCAAATATGAATAAGCTAAGGAACAAGACTCATCGAATTATTTACCCAACAGGGTTATTAAACAAAAGTAAACCAAGGGAAAAAACCAAGCAGTGTGGCTTATTTCGTTAAGGTATTTATGTTATGTCTAAGGAGGCTAAAGATCAGTTTCCTGTTTACAACTAGGTGAACAGGAGCAACAGGGGTAAATGGACTAGCTACTAGTATATTATTTTTCTGTTAGGGAAACAGAAACAGTAGGCACAACGAGACTTTCCCGTATGTCTCAGTAAACACGAAAACAATACTTTAGAACATTCGAAATCCGAGAGTATTGTGTGACCAGGAATTCATTTTTTTTTACTAATGAGCCGGGTATTGAAGTGTAGACCTAAGAGCCACCTCCAATTTGAATTGGTGTCGGGCTGTAGACTTAAATCATGGCAACGTCTAATAGAGTAGGTGAATGTAGAGGTGACGGACCCAAGGATAGTGTAAACGAGGTGATGCCTGGTGTGGCATCCGAGGTGTGAGAGGCGCTGGGTCTGATGCTAAGCAAGATAACAACAACAGCAGCAAAGTGAGTTTTCATTTCCTGTAAGATTTGCCTGAATGTGTCTCTAAATGAATATCTGTTTCGACACTCTGAAATATAATGTTCTGGTGTGTGGCCCTGTCTTTATCCACACAATTCATATCAAGCATTTTCTCAGCAATGGCCGAGCCATACAGAAGGAGAGTAAATACAGTGTGTATTGAGGTGCTTGCTGGAGCCATTTACCCTTCAAATGCAGACGATCTTTTACCTGCCATTCTACGTGATAAATTTGGATTCGCCACTTCAGATATTTATGGAATATCACTTAATGGCGCAACAAGAGTGTTTGTGAAGTTCTCGTCGAGTGGTGTCTACGAAAGAGCTGTTGACGATTATCAAGACAAGAGGATGGTTGTGAGGGAAGGATTGGAGGTGCGGTTGAGGAACGTATCGGCGACATACAAGTGGATAAGGCTTCGAAATATTCCATTTGAGGCTTATGAAGAAGATGTGAGGGATGTTTTCAAGGCCTATGGAGTGATTCATGCGGCAAATGTCGGTAGGTGGGAACAGGGTGCCTATGCAGGATTGCCAGAAGGATCATACAGTCTGAAGATGTCCTTGAGGATGCCTATACCATCATATGTATTGATGCCCCTCTTTCGTACACGAGTATATGTGACATATGCAGGGCAAGTGAGGACATGCCAGCTATGTGGACAGGCGGGGCATTTGGCGGTGGCTTGTGAGAGACAAGGACAGTTACCCCAGCAACGACGTGGAGAGGAGGTGAGGGGGATTGGTGTGGATAGCGTTTTCAGTGACCTGAAGAGGAATGTGTCTTCTCCAGGGCGTAAGGATGGAGGAGCACGTCGATGGAGCAAGCGGAGGAGTTGGTGGTGACATTACCTCCTGTGACATGTCCAGAGGAGATGAAGGATTCTACAGTTGCCGTCGGACAGGAGGATGGCAATGATTTGGTGGAATTGACAGATCCTATGTTGGAGGATCTAAGGAAGTTGATTGATAGTCCACCTTCCGTGGGCGAGGAGTATGAGCTGCAGAATAACCCGGAAGTACTGGCAAGGCTGGGCGAAGTGCTGAGTGATGACGTGAGTAAGAGTGGTTGTGGTGAGAGTGGTAATGAGGTGAGAGTGTGTGTGGTTGAGGCGGAAGTTCATGAGGAGGACAATGTAGTCAGTGCAGTGTCTGAAGAGATCATGGAGGTGGCGAGAGAATCCCGTAAGAGATCTAGTGGTTTGGTGGAAGATGATGTGTTGACGCCGGCTCAGAAGACAGGGAAGAAAGTGTTAGCAGAAAGGGATAGGGATGAGAGGGGGGGAGTAAAGGAGAAGCATGTAGACAAGGTGGGAGGAGGGCCCAGGGAAGGGTTCGTCAATGCAGGTGGAGCACGAGTAAGGAAGCATCGGGGGGAAACCACCTTTATAGAATTTAAGTGTTTAAGTATGAATGTTAATGGCCTCCGAGCGGAGGTCAAGAGGTTGTGGGTTGAGAGTATTTTGCGGAGAGAGGGTATTGATGTTTGTTTCCTCCAAGAACACAATTATAGGTGTGGTAGGGAATTGAGGTTAAAGGGATTTAATTTATATACAGGAAGTTCGGAACTTTTCAAGGGATTGGCTTTGGTAGGTATTAGGGAATCCTGCCCTTTTCATTTGAGGTCGTGGGAGGAGGTAGGAGGGGGATGGATTGTAAGGGTAGATGGGGTTTGGGGTGACATCTCGGTTTGTTTTCTGGGTGTGTATATGCCAGCGGTTAATGTGCTTAGTATCAAGGGGGATTTCGTGAGGGATTATTTAGTTTATGCATTAAGGGGTCTTCCTGCGGTAACGGTGATAGCGGGAGACTGGAATTGTGTTATTAGGAGGAATGACGTAGAACCGATAGGAGCAGGTTGTGTGCTAGCAGTGTTGAGGGACTTATTAGGGGCGGTTGGGGTTCAGGATGTAGTAGATGGTAGACAGGTTATGGTAGAACATACGTTTATTAGGAAAGGATATGCAGCAAGGTTGGATAGGGTGTACGTGTCTTCAAGTATAAATGTCGAAGAGGTGCGTAATATAGATGTTGGGTTTTCAGATCATAGGGGTGTGGTGGCTGTGTTGGGGTGGGTGGGTGCTGTTAAATATTATTCGGTCTTGTGGAGGTTGAATGTTAGTTTGCTGAAACGAGAGGGGGATCGTGAGGGTTTCGAGGCTTGGTGGGAGGGGGTCTGGGGTGGGGGTAGGGGCATTTGTGACATTGGGAAGTTTTTTTTTTTTTTTTTATTTTATTTAAAAACAGGTTATGTACAAAAACATTTACCAAAACCTTACCTCAAAACAAGAGGTTAAACATCAACATTACACAAAACATATTAAATGCCTAATAATGTAAACACTAGCAAGGGCCTATTCGGGCCCACAGCCAAACTGGCATGAAAAATATAAAAGTGTCATACACTAAACCTTCTAAAAACACTAACCTATAACACTACACATGACCTTACAAACAAAAGGTCTTTATTACTCCACTCCACAAAGAGAGTATATCACAAAACAATTTGAGCATACATATCCCTGACAAAAGATAAGGAAACTTCCAACAAACAAAACATATCATATCAAACATAGGAGTAGTTTCTCAAAACCCCAAATATCCACCCTTCTAAAGAACCATCCCCCCCAAGTGCCTAAAAGCACCCGTACCCTGAAAACCTAAACGATGCACTGTTAGCATCCCCTACACAATTTTTTTTTTTTTTAAACCATATATACAATACATATTAATAAAAGGCCCACAGGACCTATAACATAATATTGACATAATAAAAATGCAAGTTACAAACCCCCCATTACCTTACAGTACCATACAAAACATCTCACCTAAACTTTACAATGTTATACCAACACAACCCATATTTTGCCACTCCTCCTCCCTAGCCTCCAGAGGCTATTACTAAAAGTTAATAGACTTCCATCAGTAAATAACACTCACACAAACTTGACAACCCCCCCCCCTCCATCCCTACCTCTGATGTCAAACTCATAAAATACTCATTAGAAAAGAGATTACAGAAAAGCCTAGAAATGGTCGTTGTCAAATAGAGTGGCCACCAACACACCAATATTAAGACAACCTTCTTCCTAAGGTACATTTCATTATAACACTTCCAAGACATCTAACATATATGACAACTTAAACACACCTGCTAACCAGGTGCTACAAGGTCAGCCTATACCATGTGAACCATGGCCCCAACAAGTCATACAACATAGACTCCTAGGCAATGCTGGCCTTGCAAGTGAAAAGTGTAACATGACAAACAAAACAAAAACCACACTCACACACACGCCCAACATACATTCTAGGTCATGGGAACCTGTCTTACCATTACTCATAAAAAAACCCTTGCTCCACACACAGGAGGCGCCACAAAACCGTGTTGACGCCCACGGTAAGGAACAGGTGATATACCCCTGACACCCCCGACCCTCCCCCATCTTCTACCAAGTCCCCCCCCACCCACAGACTTTTTTTTTTTTAAATAAACGCCGCCAAAAACCAGAGAAACTGCCTGAACTATGAAGCATCAAAAACCAAACCACCCGCCTATCCCCTGACACCCCGTAAAAACCTTAGATACAGCCACACACACTATCTGTTACCCCCCCCCAGCTACCCTGACCAGCCCTCTCACTCTACTACTGCACCCTCCCCTTTCCCTAATAAAATCGCGACAGTAAGATTCCGATATCCCAGAGGAAAAGCCTTACACCATCTCCCTTCTAAACCACTTGATTACGACACGAGTCCTGTAAAACCCTGCCGCTGAAGCTCTAATGCGGACGTCACCTGGGGCCTCTCTCATACTCCACGAAATATGTATGAATTCTACTACCAAATATGCTACCGCCCGTCGTACATCCTCAGGACAAACCCCCACATCTATACTTAAAGCTCTTAGGGTCGACAAACCCCGCCCCTACCCTTTTCAATACTCCACTAAACCATTCCCTAACTCCACCCAGCTCCTGCAAAAATAAACTACATGATACGTGGTCTCGAGACAACCACATTTCAGACAGAACCCCTCCCTTATTATTCCCATCTGGCACAATTGTGCCCGAGATGCCAAAATTCCCAATAAAAACCTATACCCTGTTTCTCGAACCCTTGGCGGTACCCTCAGCCTCTTCAACCAGTACCACACCAACTTCCAATTATACATTGGATAAATACCTTCCCCCTGCACTACCCCCCCCTTCCCCACTCTATCCAACCTACTCACCTTCACTCTCCCAGGCTCCCTAACTACTAAAAGAAACCTCAATAGATCCTCACACCGCAACAAATCCCTACCCTTCCACCACCTATGTACCTCTCTCATGACCTTACCGACCCTCCTGCCTCCAATCTCCCCTCCCACCAAAAATTCCTGCTTAACAAATAAACTTTGAAGCCTACTCCTCAACGGAATCAACCCAAAACCCCCCACCCCCACTCCAGCCATCACAACCTCACCAGCCAACCAGTGCCTCCCATAACTCCAAATATATCTATAAACCCTCGCCAACAAACGCCCTATATCACACTCCCGGAGAGGATATACAGCCGCCACAAACCAAAGTTTACTATAAATTAAAACATTAACCACCAAGGCAAGCTGCAACAACGTGACCTCACCCGGACTAAAACCCCCTAACCGTCCAAGCGCTTTACTCACCACTTCCTCCGAATTTAATCCCCTCGCCAAATCACTACAATGACTGAAAATAACACCGCAAATTTTAATACTATTAACACACAGCCACCCCCCCTCCTCCCCAACGTCCCTCCCACCCACGAACCTACCTCCAATAACTTTGATTTCGCCCTGTTGATGCACATACCAGTAGCCCCACCAAAAACCTCAATAATCCTATTAACATTATCTAACCCCTCACCACTCCCTATCAATATGGTCGTGTCATCTACATATCCTACTATTCCCGTCTCACAACCTTCACACCTGTCCCCGTCCCATACTCCCTCTCTAACTAATCTATAAAAGGGGTCCTGCAGACACCGAAAAGAATCTGCGACAGGGGGCATCCCTGCCGCAAACCTCTCTAAACTCACCTGAACCCCTATCTTCCCATTAACTTGTACCCTTGCTAAAGCCCCATCATGTAAGGATCTAACCCACCCCACAACTTCCTCCCCAAACCCCTGCTTCGATAAAACCTCAACCAACATTTCCCTATCCACACTATCATATGCGGTTGCCCAGTCTAATCCTAGGACTCCGCCCTCTTCCTTATGTTCCACGAAATTCCTAATTCTCCTATGCCCCGTCCAGGTATCCCATACTGGCCAACCTCCAATACCTTTTCCAACACCCTTTTCATGCGATTTGCCAGTATCTTTGCATAGATCTTATAGTCTGAGCACAACAATGTTATAGCCCTATACCCCTGAACCTATCACTATCCCCACCCTTCGGCACCAACACCACTACCCCAGTTCTCTGTACTTCCTCTATTTTACCCCTATCCTTCATCTGATTAAACACCTTCACTAAAACATCCTTCAATACGTCCCAATGAGCTACATAGAAGTCCCCAGGCAACCCATCCACCCCAGGCGCCTTCCCCATCCTCAATCCCTGCACCGCCTGCCATACCTCGTCAACTGTAATCCTCCCACCTAACCCCTTCCTATCCTCCTCTCCCAGTCTCCCCTGAATTCCCTCCAAAACAATCCTCCTACTAACCTCATCCCTCTCCCTACCCTCAAATTTACGCTGAAACCATAACCTTGCATAAGCACACATCCCCTCTGTCGTGCGTAACACCTGACCCTGATGATACCCACCCATCTCCTCCTCCACCATCAACGCCGCCAGCGTCATGCCCGTTCTACGTTTCCGAAACCTCCGTAATACCGTGCCTGAGGGCCTATCCCCCCATAACACCTCTTCTAATTGACTACGTACCCTTATCGCCCTAAAAACATCATTCTGAATATCCCGTAATCTCCCCTTAAGGTACGCTATTTCCTGCTGATGGCACCACCCCCTCCCCCTCCATAGCAGTCCCTTAACTGCCCCTCCAAATATCGCTGTAACCCATACCTATATCCCGCCTCCTCCACACCTTCACGCCTATAATAACCTCTCACTGCCTCCTTCGTTGTAGTATTCCACCACTTCACCACGTCCTTAATCTTCCTGCCTCCACCCCATAAACCCTCCCACCAAACCGCAAAACCCTCACGATCCCCCTCCCTTTTTAACAAACTTACATTCATCCTCCACAGATCCGAATAAAATTTAACAGCACCACCCACCCTAATACTGCCACCACACCTCTATGATCTGAAAACCCTACGTCTATGTTACGCACCTCTTCCACATTTATACGCGAGGACACATACACCCGATCTAACGTGCTGCATATCCTCTCCTTATGAACGTATGTTCCACCATGACATCCCTACCATCTACCACATCTCGAACCCCCACCGCTCCCAGTAAGTCCGCAACTCCGCTAGTATACATCCTGCACCCTCGGTTTCCACATCACGCTTCCTAATTATGCAGTTCCAGTCACCTGCTAACACAGTTACCTCAGGGAGTCCCCGTAATGCATATACTAAGTAATCCCTCACAAACTCACCCTTTAAACTACGTACATTAACCGCGGGCATATACACGCCAATGAAGCTAACCTGGATATCACCCCATTCACCATCAACCCTAACAATCCTCCCGCCACCTACCTCCTCCCATGACCTCAGATGAAAAGGGCTGGACTCCCTAATACCTACCAACACCCCACCCTTGAAATTTTCAGAACTACCAGTGTACAAAGTAAAACCCCGCAACTTCAGATCCCCACCACACCTAAAATTATGTTCTTGGAGAAAACACACGTCAATGCCCTCACTCCGCAATGTCCGTTCAACCCACATCCTCTTGACCTCGGCCCTAAGGCCGTTCACATTCATACTGATACACTTGAAGGCTTCAATGGTGGTTTCCCTCGATGCTTCATCGTTCTCGACACTCCTGCTTTGACCACTGACCCAACCCCACTGAGACCTACTCCCTCCTTATCCAAGACCTTACCCTTGACCCCCCCCCTCCCTCCCCTGACCACATCCGCGAACACTTTCTTACCTGTCCTCTGACCCGGCGTCAACACGTCATCCTCTACCGAGCCACTTGATCTCTTGCGGGATTCCCCCGCCACCTCCATGACCTCTTCAGACACCTCATTCACATCATTTTCCTCCCTATGAACCACAGCCTCAACCACACACACTCTTACTGATTCCTCACTGCCACCACAAGCACCCTTACTCACATCCTCACTCAGCACTTCACCCGGGCTTGCTGTTACCTCCGGGTAGTCCTTCACCACGGACTCCTCTCCCACAGAAGGTGGACTGTCAAGCATCATCCTCAGGTCCTCCATCATAGGCCCCGTCAACTCCACCAAATCGTCCACCTCCTCCTGCACGACAGCAACCTTGCTGTCTTCCACCATCACTGGTTGCGTCACAGGTGGCAAGGAGACCACCACCACCTCCGCTTCTTCTACCACGTCACTCCACCGTCTATCTCCACTGTCCATGTACCCTGAAGATGACCCATGCACCTCCTGGACCACACCTGAAGGGCCCTCCACACCATGCTCCTGCCCCCCACGTTGTTGCTGGGGTCGTGGTCCACGTCTCTCACACGCTGCTGCTATATGCCCTGGCTGACCACAGAGCCGACACATCCGTACTTGCCCCACGTACGTCACGTAAACTTGCGTCCTAAATTCTGGCATCAGGACGTACGAGGGGATTGGCCTCCTCAAAGACATCTTTAAACTGTAAGATCCCTCCGGCATTCCAGCGTAGGTACCCTGCGCCCACCTGCCAACATTTGCCGCATGGATCACTCCATATGCCTTAAAAACATCTCTCACATCCACGGCATCCGCTTCAAAAGGGATGTTCCGTATACATATCCACGTAAAAGTTGCTGATACATCCCTTAATCTCACCTCCAAACCCTCTGAAACGACCATGCGCTTCTCCTGGTAGACATCAACAACCCTCTCGTAGGCACCACTTGTCAAGAACTTCACAAACACTCGTGTAGCTCCATTTAATGAAATCCCATAAATGTCTGCTGTGGGAATTCGATAAGTGTCTCTGAGAATGGCTGGCAAGAGAACTTCAGCATTTGACGGATAAATAGCGCCAACAAGCACCTCTATGCACACAGTATGCACTCTCCTTCTATACGTCTCCGCCATATTGGAGAAAATAAAGTTGTCAACACTGGCCACCAGGGGAAACCAGCCAGCACACCCGCTCACCACAGTGACCGGGCAGCGAATCCAATTGGGAAGTGGTGGAATTTGATGGCAAAGGAGGCGGTGAGAGGTTATTATAGGCGTGAGGGGGTTGAGGAGGCTAGGTATAGGTATGGGTTACAGGGATATTTGGAAGGGAGGTTAACAGATTGTTATAGTGGTGGAGGAGGAGGGTGTCATCAACAGGAAATAGCATATCTTAATGGTAGACTAAAGGATATTCAGAATGAAGTTTTTAGGACGATAAGGGTTCGTAGTCAATTAGAAGAGGTGTTATGGGGTGATAGGCCTTCGGGTACTGTTTTGAGGAGATTTAGGACACATAGAACAGGCATGATAATAACGGCGTTGAAGGTAGAGGAGATTGGGGGTTATTATAAAGGTCAGGTGTTAAGAACGATGGACAGGATGTGTGCTTATGCAAGGTATTGGTTTCAGAATAAGTTCATGGGTAGAGTGAGGGATGAGGTTTGTAGGGGATTGTGCTAGAGAGCATTCAGGAGAGGTTAGGAGAGGAGGATAGGAAGGGGTTAGGTGGAAGAATAATGATTGAAGAGGTATGGCAAGCGGTGCAAGGGTTACGCATGGGGAAGGCACCTGGGGTGGATGGGTTACCTGGGGATTTCTACGTATGTCATTGGGATGTTTTGAAGGATGTTTTAGTAAAGGTGCTGAATCAAATGAAGGATAGGGTACGATGGATGAGGTGCAGAGGACTGGGGTGGTGGTGTTAGTCCCAAAAAGGCAAGGACAGTGATGTTTTGAGAGGGTATAGGGCAATAACTTTGTTATGCTCTGATTACAAGATTTTTGCCAAGATATTATCGAATAGAATGAAGAGGGTGTTGGAGAAGGTGTTAGAGGAAGGTCAGTTTGGTATACCAGGACGTAGCATTAGGACGGGGCATTGGAGAATTAAGACTTTCGTGGAACTGAAGGAAGGGGAGGGTTCTGGGGTTAGATTGGGAACGGCGTATGATAGTGTAGACAGGGAATGTTATATGAGATCTTAGGGAGGCGGGGTTTGGGGAAATTGTTAGGTGGGTAAGAACCTTGTATGATGGTGCCTTGGTGAGGGTACAGGTTAATGGCAGGTTAGGGGTTCAGGTGAGGTTTGAAGGAGTCTGAGGCAGGGTTGTCCCTATCTCAGATCCTTTTTGGGTGTCTGCAGGACCCCTTTTATAGGTTGTACGTGAGGGTATGGGATGGGGATGAGAAAGTGGGGTTGTGTAACGGGCATAGTAGGTTATGTTGATGACACTACAATAATGGTGGGGAGTAGTGAGGGTTTTGGAAATGTTAATGATTATTGAGGTGTTTGGAGGGGCTACTGGGATGGGCATCAATAGAGCGAAATCTAGGTTTTTGGAGGTAGGTTCGTGGGTGGGTGGGCCGTTGGGAGTAGGGTGGGTGGATGTGTGTTGATAGCTTAAAACTATGTGGGGTCATTTTTAGTCATAGTAGTCTGTTGGCAAGGGAATTAAATTCGAAGTTAGTGGTGAACAAAGCGCTAGGTAGGTTAGGTGGTTTCAGTCCTGGAGAGGTAACGTTGTTACAAAGAGCAGTGATAGTGAATGCTCTAATTTATAGTAAACTGTGGTTTGTGGCGACTGTTTATCCTCTACGGGAGTGTGACATAAGAAGGTTGACGGTAAGGGTTTATAGATACATTTGGAGCTATGGGAGGCACTGGTTGGCGCGAGAAGTAGTGACAGCGAGGGTGGCCGTGGGGGGTATGGGGTTGATACCATTGGGGAGAAGGCTTCAAAGTATATACGTAAAACAGGAATTTATTGTGGGGGATGGGGGCAGGCGAGTGGGGAGGGTTATGAGTGAGGTACGTAGGTGGTGGAAGGGTAGAGATTTATTGCATTGTGAGGATATTTTGAGATATCTTTCAGTTGTCAGGGTGCCAGGTAGGGTGAAGGTAAGTTGGATAGGGTAGGGGGGTGAAAGAGATAGTGCAGGGATCAGGGATTTATCCAATGTATAATTGGAAATTAGTGTGGTATTCGATGAAGAGGCTGCGTATACCACCTAGGGTACGGGAAACAGGGTATAGGTTTTTATTAGGCATTTTGGCATCAAGGGCACAATTGTGGAGAATGGGCATAATAAGGGAGGGGTTGTGCCTGAAATGGGGTGGGCTTGAAACTGCGTATCACGTTATTTACTTTTGTGAGGAGTTGGGGGGGGGTGAGGGAATGGTTTAGTCGGGTTTTGAAAAGGGTAGGGGCGGGGGTTTGTCAACCCTTAGGGCGTTAAGTATGGATGTTGAGGCGTGTCCTGAGGATGTAAGAAGGGCGGTGGCATATTTAGTGGTGGAGTATATTTACATCTCGTGGTGCATGAGAGAGGAGCAGGGCGCTGTCCGTATTAGAGCTATGGCGGCAGGTTTCTATAGGACGAGATGTCGTAATCAAGAGGTGTATGCAGGAAGGTGGTGTAAGGGGTTTCCTTGGGTTATCGGAACCTCACTGTTGCGTTATTGTTGGGGAGGGGGGGGGTGAGGGACTAACATGAGTGTGTGTGTGTGTGGTATGGTTTTATTAGGGTAGCAGGGGTGTCAGGAGAAATGAGGATGGTTTGTTGTTGATGCTTCAGGTTTCGGGTGCTCTGCTTTCAATATTAAAAAATAAAAAAAAATAAAAAATATATGTTTTTGTTCATCAGTAGTTATTGAGGTTAGTGCAGAAGAGTAGTTCGGGGAAGGGGGTGTTGGGAGCATAAGGGGAAGCTTGTCTGTTTTCTTACTGTCGGCGTCATCATAATCTCTTAGGGGTTTGTGAGTCAAAGCAAACCTTTGTTGACTATATTAAAGAAAAAAAATATATTGGAAGATCTCTATTAGAGATGCCGCCTGTGTGAGTGAGATCCGTGTGTTGGTGTATGGACATTGTGTCACGTACAGCAGGTGTTTGGATGTATGTTGGGTGCGTGTGTGTGGGTGGAGAAAATATTATTTTCCTTTGTGTTAAAATTTCAGCTACCACCGGGGTAATTTTTGTGTTTTGTCTGTGTTATACACAGGGAATGTCATATGGTTCAAGGATGAGATGGTGGTGGTAAACCTTGAAATGTATGGGTATGGGGATTTTTTATTTGATGTGCACCAGGTTCTAGGAGCACTGTTGTGGTTTACAGCAGTAGGTTAGGTAAGGCTACACATTTTTGAAGAGTTAGCTTTTTGATCTTACGTGATCATTGAATGTAATATAGTAGTGTCTTACATTGTTATGGCATTTAATTTTGATTAATATTTGTAATGTGTGTGTGTAGGGTGTTGGGATTTTGTTCGAGGTTTTGTTAGGCTAAAAAAAAAATTGTTTTGTATATAATTTAGATGAAGTTTTACAGTTGTATTGAGATATGTTTATGGAATGTAATATGATGTTTAATTTTTATTACGGCAGTTGTGGTGTTTAATTTTGTAACATGTGTGAGCAGGGAGATGGGTATTGTTTGAGGTGTGGTTAGGTAAAGGCAGTTTTTGTTTTGTGTTTAGTTTTGCTGAAGTTTGTAGTTGTATTAAGATATTTTTCAGTAAAGATAAGACAACCTAGTATCAAGGTTAATAAGAAGGAGACTGATTATATTTGTGTTTAATTTTCTGGTAGGGTGTGGTGCTTATGTATATGTTTCAATATGCGATTTTGTCATGACATGTATTGTGTAAATAAAATATAAAAAAAATTCATATCATTAGCATCTCCTTATAGAGCTACTGTATACTGCCCAAGTAACATGGCCTAGCCTTAGTCTAGCAGTGACAACATCTTCTAATCTACTAACCTTCTTACTTTCTCCATAGACATGTTAACTTGACGCATTTCATTATGAAATGTCTAGTTCATGTCTGTATATTCTACTTCAAATTCCTTTGCTACTTTTTTCTAACAATATTTTTTTTTAACTTTTGTTTGAGAGACCAAAATTACATTGGACAGTCTTTTTGTTTAATGTTAAACTATGTCATATACTTTACCACGCTCCCGGAACCCTATGTGAGAGGGAATCCACAAAAGCTCAACTCAAATCCTCTTTTGGTAATTTGTGTGTATTTGCGTCTGGTTTCATACAGATGCATGCTACATTAAGATGCCAGGCTAATGAAATGAACAAGTAATGAGGCTATGGAGTTAGAAACAATTAAATTGCCTGTAGTAGTAATTTCTACAAGCTTAAGAATAATACGTACTGTATAATAAGCAGTTAGAGGAAGCAATGAGTCTGAGATGCAGTGGGGACGGCTGCCGTCCCCACTGCTATGATGATTTGGATGAAAATCATGTTATTGTTATACTTGAAAGTAAGATGCAGTAACTCGTGGAAATGACTGTCAGTACAAATACATTAAAAAAATATACAGAACTAAGTGATAAAGAAAGTCGTGAAAGAGGATCTGGAGGATAGTAGTGTTGATGATAATGAAATAGAGAAAGATGACACCAGTAAGAGTGAAGATAGTAATAGAGAAGAAGCAGACAAACTATGCTAGTAAAAACTGTCACGATAGTGATAAAGAAAGTGACGATGGGAGAGAGTGAAGATAAGCTTAGTGATACTGATGATGAGTTTAGTATTGATGATGGTTAAATAGATGCTGGGGAAATGATTATAAATACAATGAGAATTCCTACATAAATCAATGGTAGTCAACTGTGGAAAATTTTGATAATTTTCCTGTAATTTGTGTGTAATATTTGATGGGGATAATAACGTTTATATGAAATTGTGTATGTATGTATCTTTAGAGCGATTTTTTTTTAAAAGTATTAAATCACATGAAAACCTATATTACCTGTATTTTCCTTATAAGATGGTGCCTCTGAATTGCCAATCCTCATTGCGCACATAACAAATTTGTCCGTCACCACTAATACCGTTTCGGTGGGGTTCAAGGAGGCCAGAGTTACTCCTATCTTCAATAAAAATAGTAGGTCTGATGTCAGCAACTATAGGCCTGTTAGTATACTCAGTGTGATGTCCAAAATTCTAGAGAGGGCGGTGTACTGTCAAGTAGTTAAGTATCTTAATAACAAAAACATTCTCCATAGTTACCAATCAGGTTTTAGGAAATCTCATTCAACCGACAACTCTC
>WNWK01031874.1:0-22355 GCA_009830355.1 Cherax destructor
ATTTTAGCTAACACACGTGTATAGGGTAACAACTCCTCCTTAAGCCAGTATAGCATATCCGTTAAAATAAAACCCATAAAATAATGTCTACAAAAGTAAAATATTTTTTATTTTGTAAAACGTGTAAGGGTAAATAACACTTTTGCCCTTTTTGGTTATCCAATATCCTATAATATAATAACTATGTATCCTAAATGTAAAATTATTTGTGTAACCTGAAATAAACTTTACTTGGTTATTAAGGGTTCTCCAC
Source organism: Cherax destructor (assembly GCA_009830355.1). Classification (NCBI taxonomy): domain Eukaryota; kingdom Metazoa; phylum Arthropoda; class Malacostraca; order Decapoda; family Parastacidae; genus Cherax; species Cherax destructor. The sequence continues at coordinate 254 of WNWK01031874.1, forward strand.
AATGCTCTATGGAAAATGTATTTTGGTGTACCTAAAAAACTTCCACTTATGGCCCAATGCCAGTGGCTCTCCGCACCCTTCACCATGGCATGTCAGTGGCTCTCCTTGCACTTCACCATGGCATGTCAGTGGCTCTCTTGCACTTCACCATGGCATGTCAGTGGCTCTCCTTGCACTTCACCATGGCATGTCAGTGGCTCTCCTTGCACTTCAGTTTATGATTGTAACTACAAATATCTAGGGTAAAATTGCAATGTAATAAATTTTGTTTGTTTGTTTTGTTTGTTTACATGTCTGACCTCTATTATGTTGTGATCTGAGTGTATTGTCTTTGATACGGTTATATTACGTATCAGATCGTCGTTGTTAGTGAAGATGAGGTCCAGCGTATTTTCTAGTCTTGTAGGCTCTAATATTTGCTGGTTTAAGGTGAATTTGGTGAGAGATTTAATAGTTCGTGTATGTAATTTTCATCTGCGCTGCCTCCTGGGCTGATCTCTGCTAAAATATTATTTGCTATACTCCTCCATTTTAGGTGTCACAAGTTGAAATCTCCCAGTAGTAAAATGTTAAGTAAAAGGACACAAATGCAACTAATGTGACTTTTTATTGTGGCAACGTTTCGCTCTCCAGGAGCTTTGTCAAGCCGTTACAAGCGATACATGGACACACAGGGTATATATAGGCTCAGAGTGAGGTGTAATACTAGTGTAATACCTAGTAATTGCTTTTATCACTTTTTACTCATGTGCAAGTTGATTGTTCTACCTTATTGTATTACTACTACTACGACTTATATCACTACTATTTCTACCACCACTAGTATTACACTCAATTTGAGCATACATATACCCTGTTGTCCCATGTATTGTTTGTAACGGCATTTGTGTCCTTTTACTTAATATATTGTCTGTAATTCTATCAATAGTAGTAAGATGTTTGGGGCAGGAGTTGGGAGATTTTCCAGACAGTGATCAATTTTAAAAGTTGTTCCTGGAATTGCTGGGAAGTTGCATCTGGAGGCTTGTATACCACCACAATGACAAGGTTTTGGTTTTCAATCTTCACCACCAAAACTTCAACTACATCATTTGAGGTGTTTAGTAGTTCTGAGCAAATGAGTGACTCTGTGACATACAGACCACCCCCTTGTTGCCTGTTTAGTCTGTCACATCTGAATAGGTTATAACCTGGGATCCATATTTCGTTGTCATAATGATCCTTTATGTGGGTCTCTGTGAATGCTGCAAACATTGCATTTAACTCCGTGAGCAGTCCCTTGATGTAAGGAATTTTGTTATTTGTTGATGGCTTTAGACCCTGTATGTTTGCAAGGACAAATGTCGTTATATTGATGTTATTTAGGGTGGTTTTATTTGCTGGCTTTAATATCTGTTGTTCTGGAGTGGAGGTCAGTGTCCGTGCATCTGGTCCAGAAGTGTTTTCAGTTGGTGTAAGATTTCTGTCATTTCTTGTCAGTCTTTTTTCCTTCCTGGCACTAAAAAACCCACCTTCTCTGGAGAGGTTATGGCTCTTCTCTTTTGTTTCCCATAGTCTGGCTGGTCTGTGTCTTCTTGTTCCCTTTAGATGACGTGCCTGGCAGTATGCGTTGTAACATTTTCTTTCATGGAGTGACGAGTGACACATTTCTGGGTGAAATAAGTTACAGGAAGGGGAGTTGCACTCTCCTGTTGTCATGTGGGTGCGGCATTTTTGGGATGGTCAAGGTGCATGTCCCACCTGTTTTCCAGATATACCATGCCTGCACCTTTGGGTGAACCCACCACAGAATAGCAGGAGGTCAAGACAAGAATATGAAGAGAGTATCAGAGAGATGGTTGACACGCTGGCTAAAGTGACCAGAAGGGCTCATATGGGCAAGGCAAAGCTTCTGGTTGTGGGTGACTTCAATCACAAAGAAATCTACTGAGAAAACCTTGAGCCACAAGGGGGCCAAGAAACATGGAGGGCTAAGATGATGGAGGTGGTACTGGAAATCCTTATGCATCAACAAGTTAGTTACACTACCAGAGGGAGAGGGGGAATGGATGAACCAGCAAGACTGGACCTAGAATTCACCTTGAGTAATGCCAATATTGAGGACATCACTTGTGAGAGGCCCCTCGGCTAGTGATCATGTGGTTCTGTGCTTTGAATATATAGTAGAGTTACAAGTGGAGAGGAAGCAAGAATGGCAGGATGAATGAATCCAAACTACAAGAGAGGGAACTACACAGGCATGAAGAATTTCCTGCACGGGGTTCAGTGAGACAGAGAACTGGCAGGGAAGTCAATAAATGAGGTGATGGAATATGTGACAACAATATGCAATTAAATGGAGGAGAGGGTTTGTACCCAAGGATGACAGAAATAATGAGAATGCCAGGATGAGTACTTGGTTCACCCAAAGGTGTAGAGAGGCCAAAACCAAGAGTGCCAGAGAATGGAAGAAGTATTGAAGGCAAGAGACCCCAGGAGATTAAGGAGAGCAGTCGAAGAGCCAGAAATGAATATGCTCAGGTAAGGAGGGAGGCCCAACGACAATACGAAATGACATAGCAGCGAAAGCCAAGTCTGACCCGAAGCTGTTGTACAGCCACATTAGGAAGAAAATAACAGTCAAGGACCAGGTAATCAGGCTGAGGAAGGAAGGAGGGGAGACCACAAGAAACAACCAAGAAGTATGTGAGGAGCTCAACATGAGATTCAAAGAATTCACAGTGGAGACAAAAATTACTCCAGAAGAATGGAGACGTGAGGTACACCATCAAGTACTGGACACAATACACACAACCGAGGAGGAAGTGAAGAGGCTTCTAAGCAAACTTGATACCTCAAAGGCGATGGGGCCGGACAACATCTCTCCATGGGTTCTGAGAGAAGGAGCAGAGGCACTATGTGTACCACTAACAACAATATTCAACACATCTATCGAAACAGGGCGACTACCTGAGGTATGGAAGACAGCAAATGTTGTCCCAATTTTAAAAAAGGAGACAGACACGAAGTACTAAACTACTGATCAGTGTCACTGACATGTATAGTATGCAAAAGTCATGGAGAAGATTATCAGGAGAAGAGTGGTGGAGCACCTAGAAAGGAATGAGCTTATCAACGACAACCAGCACGGTTTCAGGGATGGGAAATCTTGTGTCACAAACCTACTGGAATTCTATGACAGGGTGACAGCAGTAAGACAAGAGACAGAGGGGTGGGTAGCTTGCATTTTCTTGGACTGTAAGAAGGCGTTTGACACAGTTCCACACAAGAGATTAGTGCAAAAACTGGAGGATCAGATAGATATAACAGGGAAGACACTACAATGGATCAGAGAATACCTGATGGTAAGGCATCAGCGAGTCATGGTACGTGATGATGAGGAAAACCAGGCAGAACAACAAAGGGATCTGGACAGGCTGCAAGCCTGGTTCAGCAACTGGCTCCTGGAGTTCAACCCCACCAAGTGCAAAGTCATGAAGATTGGGGAAGGGCAAAGAAGACCGCAGACAAAGTACAGTCTAGGGGGCCAGAGACTACAAACCTCACTCAAGAAAAAGGATCGTGGAGTGTGTATAATATCAAGCATATTTTCTGAGGCGCAAATCAACCAAATAACTGCTGCAACATATGGACGACTAGTGAAACTAAGAATAGCATTCTGACATCTTAGTAAGAAGTAGTCATCACACACCGTGTACGTCAGGCCTATATTGGAGTATGCAGCACCAGTTTGGAACCCACACCTAGCCAAGATTAGACAGATTTTGCCACCGAAGTGGCTAGTTTATTATGCACCCCATATCCATCCTGTAGGCGGTAGTCAAAAGATTACAGAGGTACATAATTGGTCCAGGGACTGGACTCCAAAGTTTTGATAGCTGAACAAGTTACAGCGGTAATGAACTAGATCTGGTCACAATCATGACAAGTTGCTAAGGTAATGAGCTCCAGGTAGAGCTGGTCACAATCATGACAAGTTACAAAGGTAATGAACTAGAGCTGGTCACAATCATGACAAGTTGCTAAGGTAATGAGCTCCAGGTAGAGCTGGTCACAATCATGACAGTTACAAAGGTAATGAATCATAAACACGTCCATACATGGTTACAATCATGAACAAATTACAGAGTAATGAGCAATATTCTAGGGAATGCATCCATTGCCCCAACAACAGATGTTGCAAGGTGCCTGTCCCTCTTCGGCAGGGCAGCCAGACAGCCATTGCAAACAGCAGCAGGTTGCACCAGGATCTGCTGCTTGCAGCAGCACCATCGCTAGCAGCCCGAGAGAGAGCTGCCCTGTGGACGTGTTAACGTCCTGGTGGACGCCAGTTTGATTGCAGATCCCAGACTATTACAACCTCAGGTTCAATGGCCTGTTAGCCTGAGTGTAAAAGGGAGCTTGGAGCAAAGAAACACAGTAGAAAATGCTTTGAATTTGTATTACCTTCACCAAGCAATGATTATATAAGACTTTTGTCTTTTCCTTCACCAAGTAAATAGAAAAGGGCTTTTTACACATATGTAAACTATATACAGAAAGAGTAGTATTTAGTGCACGCCACGGTTGTCAAGGCAAAACAGCAGCCAAAAGACAGAGACAACCTTCCACAACCAGCTCAATGCAGGAATTCCAATGACAAACTGTGAGTGGTATCCATGTCACCTTTGCCATTGTCAAACTCGCATTATAATTGGCTGAACCGAGTCGTTGATTTGATGATGGGGCCCCATCTCAAACCCTTAACGATGGTTCGCTGGTTGGAGGGGAGCCTATGTGGGTGTGTTTAACATGCTCCGAATAAAGGTTACGTACTCTTTGCATGCAACACCCCCACCCCAAGAGGGCTCAGGACTAGGCTTCCACCTCAAATGGGTAGAGTGCCGCCATGGCACATTATAATAATGGGACTGCCTTTCCCCTCAACCATCCCGCTCATTAGATAAAGCTAAACTTTTCTCGAGATATAAAGTCCGGCTTTAAACTTAAGAGTGAGACAGCAGACGGTAGGACTAGCGTAGGTCCAAGGTGCCTGCGGTCGGTACCAGGGCACCTCCCCACTAAAACAAAAAACCCACTAGGGGGAAAAAAAGGGCTGGTTCCACCCAAAGTCCCTATTACATCCTAACTAAATGCAATGACTTCTGGACAACACATCCGCTAGCGTGTTATTTTTGCCAGGGATGTGTTTTATTTTTAAATTGTAGGGTTTCAACCTAATGCTCCAATGCATGAGTCTTGTATTATGATTCTTCATGTGCTGGAGATACACCAGAGGGTTGTGGTCGCTGTAGATGGTGACCACCTGTGAGGACTGGCCCACGTAGACATCAAAATGCTCTGATGTCAGAAGTGGTAAATATTTGGCTGAATGGTAGGCCACAGGCTGCAACCCATCATCCCCAGATTGCAGAAGCACTGCCCCTACCCCAGACTCACAAGCATCACTCTGCAAAAAGAAAGGTTTTGAAAAGTCTGGAGACAAAAGAATAGGTGCAGTACAAAGTAATTTCTTTGCTTTCGTAAAAGCATCTTGACATTCTGGGGTCCAATTAAAGGGAACTTTGTGACTGGTAAGTGAGGTTAGAGGTGCAACAATATCTGCAAATTTTTTACAGAATCTTTTATAAAACCCTACCATCCCTAGAAAACGTTGAAGGGATTTCCTGTCAGGGAGAACTGGATAATTTTTAATGGCTAGAATTTTTGCAAATTAAGGGGCCACTTTGCCACTATCTACTGCATGGCCCAAAAAATTAATAGTAGATTGGCCAAAGGATGACTTTGATAAATTAACAGTTAAATGAAAACTCTGGAAGGTCTCAAAGAGAGCCTTAAGCCTAAACATATGTTGGTCACAAGTGTCCGACACAACAACTATATCATCTAGGTAAGCGGCCGTGCCTTCAAGTCCTTTGATAGCCTGATGGATAAGTCTCTGGAATGATGCAGGCGAGTTTTTCATTCCGAAGGGGGTAACTGTATACTGATAATGACCTCCTGGAATTACGAAGGCAGAGATTTCCTTCACTATATATGTTAAAGGTACTCGATAGTAACCTTTAAGGAGGTTATAATTTGTTCATGAGTGCAACCATGTACAGACGTAAGTAAATTTACTTACATGATTCATTACCTTGTAACTAGTGAATTCATTACCATTGTACCTTGTTCAGCTATCAAAACTTTGGGGCCCAGTCTCTGGACCCTATATATACCTATGTAATATGCAAATACCTTTGTAACTTGTCATGATTGTGACCATCTGAGTTCATTACCTTTGTAACTTGCTCAGCTATCAAACTTTGAGGTCCAGTCCCTGGACCCATTATGTACCTCTGTAATCTTTTGACTACCGCCCACAGGATGGGTATGGGGTGCATAATAAAAATATCAAACTAACTAAAAACTAATTTGGATACAAAAGTAGCCTTACCCACAAAGTCAATTACGTCATCCAGATGTGGCAGAGGATAGGCATCTGCAACTGTGACCTCATTCACCTTACTGTAGTCTGTACACATTCGAAACCCTCCATCAGCTTTGTTAACAAGGATGCACGGTGAAGCCCACGGACTAGATGACTCCTTATAATATCACGCAGCTGAGCAGCAGTAAGGGTACGCTGGTATTCAACACCAATAGAACGAGCGATATGCCAACAACGCTGTAGAGAGAGTTTGGGCAACTTTAGAAGAGTGAACTCAGACACTAATCGTCTGACTCGAATAGGTGGCATTAACCCCAACTTAACATGCTGTAGCGCTATGCACGGTACGAATTGCAGTATACTCATACGATAGCAGAGCTGACACGCAATAGCAAAGCCAATATGCGCACACACAATAGCAAGGCTGACACGCAATAACAAACCAACTTACACAATAGCAAGGATGACCATAGCAAAGATGACACACAAAATTTGTGAAGCGTTGGCAAAGCATAAGCAATGCCAGATAGCAAGCTATCTAGATACAAGACTAGCTCCTGCTCCCACTTCAACTCTAGACTCAACTCCTGCTCTAAGTCTCCAAATTCAGCTCTGGGACAGGCTACCTATATTACAACCTCAGGTTCAATGGCCTGTTAGCCTGAGTGTAAAAGGGAGCTTGGAGCAAAGAAACACAGTAGAAAATGCTTTGAATTTGTATTTCCTTCACCAAGCAATGATTATATAAGACTTTTGTCTTTTCCTTCACCAAGTAAATAGAAAAGGGCTTTTTACATATATGTACACTATATACAGAAAGAGTAGTATTAGTGCACGCCACGGTTGTCAAGGCAAAACAGCAGCCAAAAGACAGAGACAACCTTCCACAACCAGCTCAATGCAGGAATTCCAATGACAAACTGTGAGTGGTATCCACGTCACCTTTGTCATTGTCAAACTCGCAGTATAATTAGCTGAACCGAGTCGTTGATTTGATGATGGGGCCTTATCTCAAACCCTTAACGATGGTTCGCTGGTTGGAGGGAAGCCTATGTGGGTGTGTTTAACATGCTCCGAATAAAGGTTACGTACTCTTTGCATGCAACACAGACCCTCTCTGTCTGCTAGGAGGGGCTGTTGGTTGTTCTCACCTGGAGCCCTCCGGGTGCCCAGACATCCACCATGCACACGGATGTTGAAGCTTGATGAATTGAGTGCACACTGCCAGTGGCACACCTTGTGCCATCCCTAACATCGTGGGCTGGGAGGGAAAAAGTACCCTCTACAGTTCGGGTGGTGCTGGGAGTTGAGTGGGTGGGTGAGGCGGGGGAGTTGAATTGTGAAGGAGCAGGGGTGAGGGGGTTATGAGAGGGTCACTGTTTACCACACATGGGGAAAGCCCGGGGAAGGAGGGTGAGGGGCACTTACCTACACACTGATTGTGCAGTTGTACACACTGTCCTGGCTACAACAAACACAACATTTATTTGTTTCCCATGCACATCTTGAAAGATATGGGCATGTGGCTTCCCCAAAAACCAGTGTTCCCTTCATCTTCACCCGCACACCCTGCCCCCTTTCCCCCGGCGGCGTGGGGAAGGGTGAGGGAGAAATCGTAGGGTGCTGGCAGGACTGACACGGCACTCAAGCACTTATGTGGACTGGCAAACTCCGCCTCTAGACCATAAGCAAATAGAGGCGAATTGCCGAGTTCCAAATCGAGGAAGAGGGGGAGGAGGCAGGCGAGAGAGGTAGGCCTTCTGGACCCACTTCAAACCAACATTTTGCGTTTCACTAGGTAGATCACTAGTCACAGCTCACACATAAGAGTTCCAGCAACAACGCAGCTGCGATCCAACGATATGAGTTGCATGATGAGTTATCAGTCGGGTGAAATAAGCAGTCCTGAGATAGAAGGCCTAGGACCTCACTCACACACACGTCCTCTTCCCTCAGACACTCAGCCCGCACTGGGCCTCCTGAAGTGAGCCAAATGTAGGCAGTGGTTACCATTCGACTTGATACGGTTAGAAACCCTGATACTGGGTCATATTCGTGGGTTGAAGTGACGGGAATTATCATTGGTGAATACGGTGGGACGTTAAAGTCCAGTGAATCATTTTTTATAAAGAATTGGAGGGGAAAGAAGGTGGCATCGCCGAGATGAGGGACGCCACACGAGGCCGCCATGTTGGGTATGGAAGAAATGATCATTTCCATCTCGATTCATCGGCTTCGAACCTCAACTTAAAGAGTGTAAACTTGTGGGACATTAAATCGTCGTGTGAATAGTGGATAAATTAATACAATTAGCCTGAAATTAAGGGAATAAGCGAGAGGATATAAGTCGCTACTTCCCGATTGATTATATGACATTTCTTAGTCCAGTCTTGAGGACTAGAGGGATCAAGGGAATCAACCTTCCTTGACTCATCGGGACAACCAATCTACCATCATCTTGCTGGGAGACTTGTCTACCAGCAAGACAGCGAGATCAGTCGGAGGGATAACAACAAGAATGATTCCTCCTCCCCACCGTAAGTATTCTTCTTATCTTAGCAACCGTCTGGCCAGCAGGTATGTTCTGATAATGTAAGTCAGCAGTGGGAATGACAACGATCTCCAGCGACCATCATTAATACTGGGTGAGTGATGGTTTAATTTCGTAAATGTGTACTCTCTTCCCTCTCTTTCTAATCAGTCTCTCATATACATATACAGTCCACAATTAATAATAACACCGTACCTATTGGTGTTATCCATTTCAATTTATTATAACTGGTCTAGAGCGGAGGTGGCTAGAGTGCGTGTGACTTCGAAGGGACCCTTGACGTGACCAGGAGTGGTTAAGTTTTCTCACACGCCTCGCGGGGGTAACTGCGGTAAATTAAATTGGCGGTCACCTCCCGTTGAGATTATTTTTTTGTAAGTGGCGGTGAAGCCCATACAAGTAGTCTCATAATTCCCCACAGGGTATGTCCTACGAGGAGAGGTTAAGGGAACTTGACCTGATGACACTGGAGAACAGGAGAGATAGGGGGGATATGATAACGACATATAAAATACTGAGAGGAATTGACAAGGTGGACAAAGACAGAATGTTCAAGAGATGGGACACAGCAACAAGGGGACACAATTGGAAGCTGAAGACTCAGATGAGTCAAAGGGATGTTAGGAAGTATTTCTTCAGTCATAAAGTTGTCAGGAAGTGGAATAGTCTGGAAAATGTAGTGGAGGCAGGAACCATACATAGCCCTAAGGTGTGGTATGGTAAAACTCATGGAGCAGGGGCACAGAGAGTGGACCTAGTGGCGATCAGTGAAGAGGCGGGGCCAGGAACTATGAATCGACCCCTGCAATCACAATTAGGTGAGTAAGATAAGATAGCCACCCAGGAAAACCCAAGAAAGTCAGCGCGTCATCAAGGACTGTCTGTCTTATTTCCATTGTGGTCCTCAATCTTCTCCCCCAGGATGCGACTAACACCCAGGTACCTATTTTGCTGCTAGGCGAACAGGACAACAGGTGTAAGGAAACGCATCGAAATGTTTCCACCCCGCCGGGAATTGAACCCGTGCCCTCCGTGTGTGAAGCGAGAGCTTTAGCCACCAGGCCACCGGGGCCACAGGTGTCAGAAGCCAGAGACAGTTGTGGTATCGTGACTTTTTTGTAATCATCCTGTATGATGGAGTATGATACGAAAATATCCTAATTTTATTTACAAGGGTCGATTCACCGCTCCTTGCCTCTCCTCATAACACAGCGAATATTTTTGTGAACAGAAAAATATTCTCTTGTTATTTACTTTCAGTTTTGACATGAAGTTAATTTAGCATGTGATTAACTTGTATTAGAATCACAATGATGATTATATACGGGTCGGGAGCTGTGCGTCGACCCCTGCAACCACAGGTAGGTAAGTACAGCCTTGGTACCGCCATGTTGTACTGCGCTAATAAAACTAGTTCTTTGTTGCTGTGACGAATATTTAAAAATTGAGGGAAATATACTATCAATAATCGTGAGCTCTTTAGTGTTAAAATGATAAAATTTGTAGTTTAGAGTAATAAAGTTAGTCATTACTGATTTATATGCGGAGATCCAAAGGGATTACGTCATACCTTTCCAGGGAATAGTAGGGGCAGAGATCAGCCAATAGGAAGACATCACGAAACAGCAATCAACCAATGAGAGTGATCGTTATATGTCACCTGGGTAAGTAGATGGGAACCCTACATGTCGTCTCAACATTACTGAATAATTTAATAAATTACCGTTCAATAACACCTAAATAATTTAGACTAACGACTTTAATTTCGCCGTTTTAGTGGTTGAGATGATGTAGATAAGGCGGGAAAGCATATAAGGGATTATTTTGTAAGACAAATAATAGTTTTCGAGGTGTTTTAAGGAGTGAAATAAGGCATCACGAACGAAAAGTTTTGGTAAATATTGAAGTGTAATGGCGAGGTGATGTTGGCAGCGGAGTGATACTCAGTGTTATGGCGGCGGCGGCGGCGGTGACGGTGCTCTGACGTGCTCCCTGACGTAGACGATCATCTCCCAGTAGGAAGACGAGTTAGAGCGGCCAGCCTCGACGTAACACCCAGGTAGGGAACCCATCAACAAGTTCCCGCCAGGGAGGGAACCATACGCACGCTACACCCACCATAACTACCATACTAACGCCATGGTTCCCGCCATTATTCTCTCCTCTCTCATCCAGCTGAGGAAATGGCGCGCACTAAATACTGGGAAAAGCGCGCGAATATTAGCAGATGTAAACAAGGTGTGCTGGGTAGCGCAGGTAGCACTGGTGGTGTTACTGGTGGTAGCGCAGGTGACACTGGTGGTGCTACTGGTGGGTGACTTGTAAACAAGGTGTGGTGGTATCACAGGTAGCACTGGTGGTGCTACTGGTGGTAGCGCAGGTGACACTGGTGGTGCTACTGGTGGGTGACTTGTAAACAAGGTGTGTTGGTGGTATCGCAGGTGACACTGGTGGTGCTACTGGTGGGTGACTTGTAAACAAGGAGTGGTGGTAACGCAGGTGACACTGGTGGGTGACTTGTAAACAAGGTGTGGTAACGCAGGTAGCACTGGTGGTGCTACTGGTGGGTGACTTGTAAACAAGGTGTGGTGGTGGGGCAGGTGACACTGGTGGTGGCGCAGGTGACACTGGTGGTGGCGCAGGTAGTACTGGTGGTAGCGCAGGTGACACTGGTGGTGGGGCAGGTGACACTGGTGGTGGCGCAGGTAGTACTGGTGGTGGCGCAGGTGACACTGGTGGTGGCGCAGGTGACACTGGTGGTGGCGCGGGTGACACGTGGTGGCGCGGGTGACACTGGTGGTGGCGCGGGTGACACTGGTGGTGGGGCGGGTGACACTGGTGGTGCTACTGGTGGGTGACTTGTAAACAAGGTGTGGTGGTAGCGCAGGTAGCACTGGTGGTGGTAGCGCAGGTAGCACTGGTGGTGGTAGCGCAGGTAGCACTGGTGTAGTAGCGCAGGTAGCACTGGTGGTGGTAGCGCAGGTAGCACTGGTGGTGGTAGCGCAGGTAGCACTGGTGGTGTTACTGGTGGTAGTACAGGTAGCACTGGTGGTGCTACTGGTGGGTGACTTGTAAACAAGGTGTGGTGGTAGCGCAGGTAGCACTGGTGGTGTTACTGGTGGTAGCGCTGGTAGCACTGGTGGTAGCCCAGGTGGCACTAGTGGTAGTGCAGGTAGCACTGGTGCTACTGGTGGTAGCGCAGGTACCACTGGTGGTGCTACTGGTGGGTGACTTGTAAACAAGGTGTGGTGGGAAGCGCAGGTAACATTGGTGGTGCTACTGGTAGTAGCCCAGGTGGCACTGGTGGTGCTACTGATGGGTGACTTGTAAACAAGGTGTGCTGGGTAGCGCAGGTAACATTGGTGGTAGCGCAGGTAGCACTGGTGGGGCTACCGGTGGTAGCGCAGGTAGCACTGGTGGGGCTACCGGTGGTAGCGCAGGTAGCACTGGTAGGGCTACCGGTGGTAGCGCAGGTAGCACTGGTGGGGCTACCGGTGGTAGCACTGGTGGGGCTACCGGTGGTAGCGCAGGTAGCACTGGTGGGGCTACCGGTGGTAGCGCAGGTAGCACTGGTGGGGCTACCGGTGGTAGCGCAGGTAGCACTGGTGGGGCTACCGGTGGTAGCGCAGGTAGCACTGGTGGGGCTACCGGTGGTAGCGCAGGTAGCACTGGTGGGGCTACCGGTGGTAGCGCAAGTAGCACTGGTGGGGCTACCGGTGGTAGCGCAGGTAGCACTGGTGGGGCTACCGGTGGTAGCGCAGGTAGCACTGGTGGTGACTTGTCATACTACTGGTGTTGCTGCTAGTGTTACTGGTGGTGGTACTGTTGGTGTTATTGGTGGTGCTACTACTGGTGTTACTGCTGCTGGTACTGCTGCTGGTGTTACTGGTGGTGGTGGTACTACTGGTGTTACTGGTAGTGTTGCTGGTATTGTTACTGGTGGTACAGGTATTACCGGTGCTACAGGTGGTGTTACTGGTAGTGTTGCTGGTGTTACTGGTGGTGTTGCTAGTGTTACTGGTAGTGTTGCTGGTGTTACTGGTAGTGTTGCTGGTGTTACTGGTAGTGTTGCTGGTGTTACTGGTAGTATTGCTGGTGTTACTGGTGGTTACAGGTGGTGTTGCTGGTGGTACAGGTAGTGTTACATTTGGTATAAGTGGTGTTACTGGTGGTGTTACTGGTGGTGTTACTGGTGGTGTTACTGGTGGTGTTACTGGTGGTGTTACTGGTGGTGTTACTGGTGGTGTTACTGGTGGTGTTACTGGTGGTGTTACTGGTGGTGTTACTGGTGGCGTTACTGGTAGTGTTGCTGGTAGTGTTGCTGGTAGTGTTTCTGGTAGTGTTACTGGTAGTGTTGCGGGTGTTACTGGTAGTGTTTCTGGTGGTGTTACTGGTAGTGTTGCGGGTGTTACTGGGTTGTGGTTTAATCAATGTGTGCAGGTGCGCCTCAGGTGTATGTACAAGTGTGTATGACACTTGTGTAGCCTCATACACCACTCATACACCTCCCTGACATCCTCAAACACTACCCATATACAATCATACACAGTCCATACACACGTACACCACCCATTCCGCCCACATACACTCGTACACCACCCTCATACACCGCCCACAAACCGCCCATACGCACTTATACACCACCCATATACATCCTCATTCACTCATACACCGCCCATACACCCTAATATACCGCCCATACACCCTAATATACCGACCACACATACACCGGTCCCACACCCTCACCCACCACCCATACACCCAAAAGCACCCATGTACCCCCTCATACACCATACAAACACATGCACCCACACACCATACACACACACACACACACACACACACTCAACCATACATATACACCATACACCCACACCCACAACCATACATAAACACCCACATACTCCCTCAAAAACTTACTTAAACCATACACCCACCAAAATACACCTCCATACACCCTCACACCATCATGCACCAATAAACACCATACACCCATATACATCCATATACACATATACATCCATATACACTCCCATACACCCACATAAACACAAACCCCAATACACTCGCATACTCCACCATACACCCACACCACATCCCCATTCAAGGCAGGTGAAACTGCAGATCTAGAGAATGTAGAGAGAACCTTTACTGCACATATAAGTTCCACCAAACACCTTAACTACTGGGAACGTCTGGAAGTACTTGACTTGTACTCACTGGAGCGCAGGCGAGAGAGATACATCATAATCTACACCTGGAAGATTCTGGAGGGACTGGTCCCTAACCTGCACACACAAATCACTCCCTACGGAAGCAAAAGACTTAACAGGCGATGCAACATTCCCCCAATGAAAAGCAGCGGTGCCATGAGTACACTGAGTGAAAACACAATAAGTGTACGGGGCCCAAGACTGTTCAACAGTCTCCCACCAGCCATAAGGGGAATTATCAATAGACCCATGGTTGTCTTCAAGACCCCTGGTTGTCTTCAAGACCCCTGGTTGTCTTCAAGACCCCTGGTTGTCTTCAAGACCCCTGGTTGTCTTCAAGACCCCTGGCTGTCTTCGACTCCTTGTTGTCTTCAAGACCCCTGGCTGTCTTCAAGACCCCTGGCTGTCTTCAAGACCCCTGGCTGTCTTCAAGACCCCTGGCTGTCTTCAAGACCCCTGGCTGTCTTCAAGACCCCTGGCTGTCTTCAAGACCCCTGGGTGTCTTCAAGACTCCTGGTTGTCTTCAAGACCCCTGGTTGTCTTCAAGACCCCTGGTTGTCTTCAAGACCCCTGGTTGTCTTCAAGACCCCTGGTTGTCTTCAAGAGGGAGCTGGACAGACACCTAAATTCAGTACCGGATCAGCCAGCAGTAACAGCCTGGTTGATCAAGCCCTGATCCACCAGGAGGCCTGGTCGTGGACCAGGCCGCGGGGGCGTTGACCCCCGGAATACCCTCCAGGTAGACTACCATACACCCACATAAACACAAACCTCAATACACCATACACCCACATCATACACCCCAATACACCCACATACACCATACACCACTATATACCCACATACACCCACACCATACACCCCAATAAACCCACATACACCCACACCATACACCCCAATAAACCCACATACACCCACACCATACACCCCAATATGTACGGGTTGTACTTATAACGTACGGGTTGTACTTATAACGGCTGCATCACGGCTGTTCACGTGATTTCCAACCTCTGCCCATGTGATCTGGCATCAGCCAATGATAGGCCTGCCTTTTGAATGCCTCAGCGCCAGGCGGCCTAGTGTTCAGTTACCACCCAGACTCAGTGCAGGACAGACGGACACAGGCATAGGCTCTCAGCTCCCATATATCCAACGCCTCATTAAACGCTACCAAAACCCAAGCTCATCGTCTGTTAATATTACCAAATCTATGAAAAGAACCCCACAACACAAATACACTTGTACCATACACCACTATATACCCACATAAACCATACACCACTATACACTCACACCATAGTACATGCACATAAACCATACACCAACATACACCCACATACACCACCTTACACCAGTAACAGCCTGGTTGATCAGGCTCTGGTCCAACAGGAGGCCTGGTCACAGACCGGGCCGCGGGGGCGTTGACCCCTGGAATTCTCTCCAGGTAGACACCCACATATACCACCATATACCCACATACACCACCATATACCCACATACACCACCTTACACAAAAATATGCCCACATACATCATACACAACCATATACCCACACGCACCCTCATACACCATACACCCTCATACACTACCATACACCCACATATACCCTCATACACCACTATACACCTACATACACCCACATACAACCACATACACCCACATATAACCACATACACCCACATACAACACCATACACCCTCATACACTCACATACACCACTATACACTCAGTCATACACCACGGAACACCCACATACACCCTCTTACACCCACATATACCACCGAACACCCACATATACCACCGAACACCCACATATACCACCGAACACCCACATACACACATACACCCACATACACCCTCATTCACCCACATACACCCTCAAACACCCACATAGACGCATATACACTTTCAAAACCCCTCATACACACGTATACCCTCAAACGCCCATATACACCCACATGCACCCTCATACACCACCGAACACCCACATATACCCTCATACACCCACATACACAAACATTGTGCTATTGGAAATCTGCCATTGTTAACTCAGCAACATTGTTAACAAAATGTTAATTTAAGTTAATATTTGCCAATAAACATAGAGTCGACTGTCACTGTTACACTGCAGTGTTAGCACTGTTGTTAGGACGGTGTTAGCACTGCTATTAGGACAGTGTTAGCACTGCTGTTAGGACAGTGTTAGCACTGCTGTTAGGACAGTGTTAGCACTGCTGTTAGGACAGTGTTAGCACTGCTGTTAGGACAGTGTTAGCATTGCTGTTAGGACAGTGTTAGCACTGCTGTTAGGACAGTGTTAGCACTGCTGTTAGCACTGCTGTTAGGGCAGTGTTAGCACTGCTGTTAAAGCAGTGTTAGCACTGCTGTTAGCACTGCTGTTAGGGCAGTGTTAGCACTGCTGTTAGGGCAGTGTTAGCACTGCTGTTAGGGCAGTGTTAGCACTGCTGTTAGGGCAGTGTTAGCACTGCTGTTAGGGCAGTGTTAGCACTGCTGTTAGGGCAGTGTTAGCACTGCTGTTAGGGCAGTGTTAGCACTGCTGTTAGGGCAGTGTTAGCACTGCTGTTAGGGCAGTGTTAGCACTGCTGTTAGGGCAGTGTTAGCACTGCTGTTAGGCAGTGTTAGCACTGCTGTTAGGGCAGTGTTAGCACTGCTGTTAGGGCAGTGTTAGCACTGCTGTTAGGGCAGTGTTAGCACTGCTGTTAGGCAGTGTTAGCACTGCTGTTAGGCAGTGTTAGCACTGCTGTTAGGGCAGTGTTAGCACTGCTGTTAGGGCAGTGTTAGCACTGCTGTTAGGGCAGTGTTAGCACTGCTGTTAGGGCAGTGTTAGCACTGCTGTTAGGGCAGTGTTAGCACTGCTGTTAGGGCAGTGTTAGCACTGCTGTTAGGGCAGTGTTAGCACTGCTGTTAGGGCAGTGTTAGCACTGCTGTTAGGCAGTGTTAGCACTGCTGTTAGGCAGTGTTAGCACTGCTGTTAGGGCAGTGTTAGCACTGCTGTTAGGCAGTGTTTGCACTGCTGTTAGGGCAGTGTTTGCACTGCTGTTAGGGCAGTGTTAGCACTGCTGTTAGGCAGTGTTAGCACTGCTGTTAGGGCAGTGTTAGCACTGCTGTTAGGCAGTGTTAGCACTGCTGTTAGGGCAGTGTTAGCACTGCTGTTAGGGCAGTGTTAGCACTGCTGTTAGGGCAGTGTTAGCACTGCTGTTAGGGCAGTGTTAGCACTGCTGTTAGGGCAGTGTTAGCACTGCTGTTAGGACAGTGTTAGCACTTGTTTGGACTTGTTATGACAGTGTTAGCACTGTTACGACAGTGTTAGCACTGTTGGGACAGTGTTAGCACTGTTGGGACAGTGTTAGTACTGTTGTTAGGACAGTGTTAGCAATTGTTAAAAGTGTTAGCAATGTTGTTAGAACTGTTAGTACTGTTGTTAGAACTGTTAGTACTGTTGTTAGAACAGTGTTTGTACTGTTAGAACAGTGTTGGTACTGTTGTTAGGACGGTGTTAACACTGATGTTAGGACAGTGTTAGCAGTGCTGTTAGGACAGTGTTAGCAGTGCTGTTAGGACAGTGTTAGCAGTGCTGTTAGGACAGTGTTAGCAGTGCTGTTAGGACAGTGTTAGCAGTGCTGTTAGGACAGTGTTAGCAGTGCTGTTAGGACAGTGTTAGCAGTGCTGTTAGGACGGTGTTAGCAGTGCTGTTAGGACGGTGTTAGCAGTGTTGTTAGGACGGTGTTAGCACTGATAGGAATGTTAGCGCTGTTAGGACAGTGTTAGCAATGTTAGGACAGTGTTGGCACTGTTGTTAGGACAGTGTTGGCACTGTTGTTAGGACAGTGTTGGCACTGTTGTTAGGACAGCGTTAGCACTGTTGTTAGGACAGTTTTAGCACTGTTGTTAGGACAATGTTAGCACTGTTTGGACACAGTACTGTTGCTCAGACAGTGTTAACAGTGTAATATCAGAAGACACTGTAGTGTACTGTTCACTGTAACACTAGTGTAGCTGCTGCAGTAGTTGCTGCTGCTGCTCCTGCAGTAGTTGCTGCTGCTGCTCCTGCAGTAGTTGCTGCTGCTGCTCCTGCAGTAGTTGCTGCTGCTGCTCCTGCAGTAGTTGCTGCTGCTGCTCCTGCAGTAGTTGCTGCTGCTCCTGCAGTAGTTGCTGCTGCTCCTGCAGTAGTTGCTGCTGCTCCTGCAGTAGTTGCTGCTGCTCCTGCAGTAGTTGCTGCTGCTCCTGCAGTAGTTGCTGCTGCTGCACCTGCAGTAGTTGCTGCTGCTGCACTTGCAGTAGTTGTTGCTGCTGCACTTGCAGTAGTTGTTGCTGCTGCACGTGCAGTAGTTGTTGCTCCTGCACCTGCAGTAGTTGTTGCTGCTGCACCTGCAGTAGTTGCTGCTGCTGCACCTGCAGTAGTTGCTGCTGCTGCTCCTGCAGTAGTTGCTGCTGCTCCTCCTTCAGTAGTTGCTGCTGCTGCTCCTGCAGTAGTTGCTGCTGCTGCTCCTGCAGTAGTTGCTGCTGCTGCTGCTCCTGCAGTAGTTGCTGCTGCTGCTGCTCCTGCAGTAGTTGCTGCTGCTGCTGCTCCTGCAGTAGTTGCTGCTGCTGCTCTGCTCCTGCAGTAGTTGCTGCTGCTGCTGCTGCTCCTGCAGTAGTTGCTGCTGCTGCTGCTGCTCCTGCAGTAGTTGCTGCTGCTGCTGCTGCTGCTCCTGCAGTAGTTGCTGCTGCCCCAGTGCTGCTCCTGCAGTGTTGCTGCTGCTGCTGCTGCTGCAGTAGTTGCTGCTGCGCTCCTGCAGTAGTTGCTGCTGCTGCTGCTCCGCAGTAGTTGCTGCTGCTGCTGCTCCTGCAGTAGTTGCTGCTGCTGCTGCACTTGCAGTAGTTGCTGCTGCTGCACCTGCAGTAGTTGCTGCTGCTGCACCTGCAGTAGTTGTTGCTGCTGCACGTGCAGTAGTTGTTGCTGCTGCACCTGCGTGTTTGCGCTGCACCGCAGTAGTTGTTGCTGCTGCACCTGCAGTAGTTGTTGCTGCTGCACCTGCAGTAGTTGTTGCTGCTGCACCTGCAGTAGTTGTTGCTGCTGCACCTGCAGTAGTTGTTGCTGCTGCACCTGCAGTAGTTGTTGCTGCTGCACCTGCAGTAGTTGTTGCTGCTGCACCTGCAGTAGTTGTTGCTGCTGCACCTGCAGTAGTTGTTGCTGCTGCACCTGCAGTAGTTGTTGCTGCTGCACCTGCGAGGTTGTTGCTGCTGCACCTGCAGTAGTTGTTGCTGCTGCACCTGCAGTAGTTGTTGCTGCTGCACCTTGCAGTAGTTGTTGCTGCTGCACCTGCGAGTGTTGCTCTGACCTGCAGTTGTTGCTGCTGCACCTGCAGTAGTTGCTGCTGCACCTGCAGTAGTTGTTGCTGCTGCACCTGCAGTAGTTTTTGCTGCTGCTCCTGCAGTAGTTTTTGCTGCTGCTCCTGCAGTAGTTTTTGCTGCTGCTCCTGCAGTAGTTTTTGCTGCTGCTCCTGCAGTAGTTTTGCTGCTCCTGCAGTAGTTTTTGCTGCTCCTGCAGTAGTTGCTGCTCCTGCAGTAGTTGCTGCTCCTGCAGTAGTTGCTGTTCCTGCAGTAGTTGCTGCTCCTGCAGTAGTTGCTGCTCCTGCAGTAGTTGCTGCTCCTGCAGTAGTTGCTGCTGCTGCTCCTGCAGTAGTTGCTGCTGCTGCTCCTGCATTAATTGCTGCTGCTGCTGTTGCATCAGTTGCTGCTGCTGCTGTTGCATCAGTTGCTGCTGTTGCATCAGTTGCTGCTGTTGCATCAGTTGCTGCTGTTGCATCAGTTGCTGCTGTTGCATCAGTTGCTGCTGTTGCATCAGTTGCTGCTGTTGCATCAGTTGCTGCTGTTGCATCAGTTGCATCAGTTGCTGCTGTTGCATCAGTTGCTGCTGTTGCATCAGTTGCTGCTGTTGCATCAGTTGCTGCTGTTGCATCAGTTGCTGCTGTTGCATCAGTTGCTGCTGTTGCTGTTGCATCAGTTGCTGCTGCTGTTGCATCAGTTGCTGCTGCTGCTGCTGTTGCATCAGTTGCTGCTGCTGCTGCTGTTGCATCAGTTGCTGCTGCTGCTGCTGTTGCATCAGTTGCTGCTGCTGCTGCTGTTGCATCAGTTGCTGCTGCTGCTGTTGCATCAGTTGCTGCTGCTGCTGCTGTTGCATCAGTTGCTGCTGCTGCATCAGTTGCTGCTGCTGCTGTTGCATTAGTTGCTGCTGCTAGTGTTACTGCTGCTGCAGTTGCTGTTTCTGCTCCTGCAGTAGTTGCTGGTGCTGCTGCTGCAGTATACCTGGAGAGAGTTCCAGGAGTCAACGTCCCTGCGGCCCGGTCTGTGACCATGCCTCATGTTAGATCAGAGCCTGATCAACCAGGCTGTTACTGCTGGCCGCACGCAGTCCAACGTACGAACCACAGCCTGGCTGGTGAGGTACCGACTTTAGGTGCCTGTCCAGTGCCTGCTTGAAGACAGCCAGGGGTTTGTTGGTAATCCCCCTGATGTATGCTGGGAGGCAGTTGAACAGTCTTGGGCCCCTGACACTTATTGTGTTGTCCCTCAACGTGCTAGTGGCATCCCTGCTTTTCATTGGGGGGATGTTACATCGCCTGCCGAGTCTTTTGCTTTCGTAGGGAGTGACTCTAGTGTGCAAGTTTGGTACTAATCCCTCGATAATTTTCCAAGTGTGTATAATTATGTATCTCTCCCGCCTGCGTTCCAGGGAGTACAGGTTTAGGAACTTCAAGCGTTCCCAGTAATTGAGGTGGTTTATCGCAGTTATGCGTGCCGTGAAGGTTCTCTGTACATTTTCAAGGTCAGCAATTTCAAAAGCCTTGAAAGGTGCAGTTAGTGTGCAGCAATATTCCAGCCTAGATAGAACAAGCGACCTGAAAAGTGTCAGCATGGGGTTGGTATCCCTGGTTTTGAAGGTTCTCATTATCCATCCTGTCATTTTCTAGCAGATGCGTTTAGTGTTATGGTCCTTGAAGGTGAGATCCTCTGACATGATCCTCCCAGGTCTTTGACATTATTTTTTCGCTCTATTGTGGGGTTTGGGAAAATTTTTTTGTACTCCGATGAGTTTTTAATTTTTTCACGTTTTCCGTATCTGAGTAATTGAAATTTCTATCATTGAACTTCATATTGTTTTTTGCAGCCCATTTAAAGATTTGGTTTGTCTGTTGGGGTCTTGCATGTCTTCAGTGGTGGACACTGCAAAAGTTTGGGGGTCATCTGCAAAAAAGACACGGCACTGTGGCTTTTTCCCCGTCTATGTCCCATATGAAGATGAGGAATAGGATGGGGGAATACTGTGCCTTTGGAACAACTTTTCACAGTAGATGCCTCAGACTTTTCTCCGTTGACTACTACTCTTTGTGTTCTTTAAAGTTAGGAAATTATAGATCCATCTACCAACTTTTCCTGTTATTCCTTTTTCACCCTTTGTGTGCTTTCACCATGGTCACACTTGTCAAAGGCTTTTGCAAAAACTGTGTAAAACATCTGCATTCTGTTTATCTTCTAGAGCATCCAGGACCTTTCGTAGTGGTCCAGTAGTTGGGACAGCAGGGGACCTGCTCTAAAACCCTGCTGCCCTGGGTTGGTTTTATGGTTATCTGATGGTGGGAACTTGCCTTAAAACCCTTTCAGTATTTCATGGCTGTTTGCTGCTGCTGCGTAGTTGCTGATGTTCCCGTAGTTGCTGCTGCTGCGCGTAGTTGCTTTGTGCTACTGTGCCAGTGGTTGCTGCTGCAGGGGTGCGTGCTGCGGGCTGCGCTGCAGTAGTTTGCTTCTGCTGCTGCAGTAGGCGTTCTGCGGGTTTTCCTCTGCTGCGGTGTTGCTGCTGCTGCCCGGTAGTTGTGCTGCTGCTGCGCGTGGGGTTTTTTGGGGTGC